>VTPC01001559.1:13864-54875 GCA_011009095.1 Ignelater luminosus
CCAGAAAGAGAAAAACATGGAAAATCAGAAAATGTCACAAAAAATACAGTGTCATTTAAAAAACCAAAGTTGTATTTATTTCCGGTTTAACCGGAAATGCAAAAAAAAATTTGAAAGTGCCACTAAATAGTACACATGCTCATAGACAACAAACTACTTAACCATTTTTTTGTCAATCGCAAGATAAAAAAGTTATTGAGCGTCCCCTTTTTTTTGAATGACACTATATATGAGAGGTAATGAAGTTTCTTTATCTACTTAATTTATAACTGACTTGTACTTTAGGTAAGCCTAAAAACTTAAGCTTTTAGTATTTTGCAGATTGGTAAGTTACATTTTCAAAGATTTTTGAATTTGCAATATTGCTATCTTTTCTTACTTTGAAATTTACTAGTTTGTGATTTGTTAATGCTTCTGAGAATTATATACAGATTCTAGCTTGGATAAAAATATTTTAGAAACTACTTTCCTACATAGGTATAGGGTAAAGTCAGGAGAGCTGGACCAGTAGGAGAGACGGACCACTAGCAGTAACTCATGATATGGCAACAATGCAGATTTGTGGCAAAATGAAGCTGCACTTTAGCGCGTATATGTCAGGGTTACCGTAGTTTCAGCGTGTAAGTTTTTTTAAAATTAATTTCCGCATATTATCAGTTTAGGTCGTGCAAAGAATTTGTGTAAGGTGATTTGTGCTGCAGTTTGCTGAAAGTGTGGTAAGTTTAAATGTAAAATTTATATGTAATGCGGCTGACTGAATGTTGGCCTTTGTCCCTAACCTCTATTGCTGCCATTCAAATGTTTGGACGCGATAGATGGACCATATACATGATGGAGAGATGGACCTATGTTTTAACGTTTGAGAAAATACCGAACACTTACATTTGCAAGGCGAATGCAAAACCAAGACGTCTCTGGACGTCAAATAATTTGCAGTCAGCTATAAACGTACTTAAATCAGGCATCATAGGTGTAGATGAAGCGGCTAAAAGTTTCAATATACCCAAAACCACCTTTCAATTCGCAGAAGAACATATAATAATACTTTTCTGTTTGCCTCCGCATACGACGCATTTTCTACAACTCTTAAATAAAAGCTTCTTTAAATCTCTCAAAGGTCACTATTATGATGCATGTAGGTACCTCATAAAAAATCAGGAAAATCGGAAGTTGAATAGTTTATATTTTGAAAGGCTGTTCAAAATGCGGTGTCAGGCTTCACAGCGACTGGAATAATGCCCTTCAATCTAAGTCCAATTCCCGATCATGCGTTCTTAGTGCAGGATCCGACCAAACTCATTGAACCAGACACTGAACAACAACCACTTGAGCAACGGGCAGATTCATCGCAAACCAGGCCAATCTGGAGTTTAAATTGGACAGAATAGGACACCAGAAAGATCTAGTTCGGTGCCTGACATTAGCTCAGGAAAAGTGCTAGATTTGGTTTTACCAGTGCCAGTCTCGCGGCAAAGAGAGTTTGCCGACATATAGCTGGTGTTCTGTCTTCAGATCAATGCATCACCAAGCAACCAAAAACTAAGAGGCAGAACAATAAAAGAAGACAGCAGTGTAAAAAGCAGAAAAAGGCCTCCTCTTCGTCAGAATCTAAAAAAGTGGTTCTGGATAATTCTGAAGAAGAAGAAGAACGACTTAGGGATTATGGGAATGAGTGTGTTGGATGCGGCGAAGATTTTCAAACAACGAAGAAGAGAGATGACTGGATTCAGTGTATTTTGTGCAAACGGTGGCTGCATGAAGGATGTACAAACTACGCATCTCTCTGCCACCTTTGCGGAACTACGATCACGAAGAAAAACAAGTAACATTCTGTTGGTTCGTCTCTCCTACTGAAGGTGGTCTGACTCCCCTCCAATGCGGAGGATAGTTGGACCATTGTTACAATAACATATTTTTGTTATTGCATCTTACCATGTAATCATATATCTCAAATATTAGTTTTAGCTTGTAGAACAAGAGTTTAATTACGTTCTTATTATTTTTTGAAAACTGTATGTTGTAAAATAAAGAGTTTGTGTTCAGTTTTTCAAAAGGTGGTCCAACTCTTCTGACTTTACCCTATACTTAGTTTTGAGAAAGAAGAATTTTTAGTTTTTAAACTTTTCACAACAAATAAAAAGTTTTTATCCAAACAGAAGGTTTTCTTGTCAATATCGATTATACTTTATGTACAACTATAAATAATACATCATGTCATATATATTAAGATATAGTTAAAACCTGTTGTTCAGATAGGCAATTTTGTCATTCAGTATTGATTTTCGATATCATTAGCCAAAACATTCCAATTTAGCAAGAAACGTATTGGTAGTCTTGGTATTTAACTGATATTTACTTGTAACAGGCGAATATTCTGTCAAAAAGCACAATACTTTGAATGTTACCTCTCGAAACATACTGTATAGGAAATCACAGAACTACAGGTTTTTGCTTTGTGCATTACCTTAACTAGATTCTTAGGTAAGTTCATTTTTCAAATTTTGTAATTTTGATTGCAATTGTAACCTAAATAAAACACACGTGGCTTTGTCTGTATTACTGTTTGTAATACTGAAATTCGATCTTTTAGCTGTACCATAGATGTAACCTCCTACTTATAAAATTATCAATTGGTTGACGGTATCTTTACTGCAGGTACTAGTCAAAAGTTAATTGTAGAAAAGATTAAGTTTGCCTCTAATTATTGTTAACGGCTGCAATAGATTTAACCATTAGAAGCGAAAATAGTTTTCTTTAAGTTTGTGATTATTGTTTTCGAATACATCCTCCAAAATAAAAATTAGTTTACTATGTAATGTTATTACTGTTATGTCAAAGACTTCAGAAGTTTTTCACCCTCAATCAAGCTTATATTTTTAGCTGACCTACGTAATTATTAATAGTTACTCACACCATCTTGAAAATACAGTAGTGCGTCTCTCTCTATCTTTGAATGCATATGAGATATTTGCTCGGTCAACCCCAATTCAGGAAAGTTTGTGTACATATTGGAGTAGGGTCATAGGTAAGTGATGTGTAGGTGTAGGTGAGGGTCCTAAATTTTAATTGCGTTACAACTGAGAAAATCTAAATTTAGTTTATTTTATGTGATACTAGCATTTATACCATTATGTATTTGTGACCACAGATTTATTTATCATCTTATTTCCCAACATTTCAGGAACTGACTAGTCACGTAGGCGATCCATCAAACGTTTCTTGTAATAATGTAAAAGTGGGATGTGGCCTAGAGGGTGGTGCCTTTTTTATATTACAATAGACGTCAAAAAATACGTGCTGCACTTTATATTAGGTAAGTTCAACACGATTTAGAATTGATGCATACGTAATGTATGCAATTGGTGGTTTTACTGTACTTGGAGCTTTAGAAAAGTCTAAAAGGCGTTTACTAAAACTTCCAGTATAAATTAAGATAATATCAACTCTTGTATGTTCAGAAACGTATTAATGTATATGCAAATATCTGTTAATAAATTAATTACGTGGGAAGCAATATGCATTAGTTAAAGATAATTAGTTTCAAATAATCTTACATAATAATGCAAACAGATTAATTATACAAGAATCAAGTAATTATTCAAATATCGCGTTTAATTCTTCTAAATAAAAGTTTCATCTAATATTGTTGTAGAGCGTCGAGAAGGATCAAATATTTTTGTTTCGTTGTTCGCGTAATGTATTTTTCTCCTTTGATGAAAGGTTTAACAAAAGCAACATTAAGGTATCAAAGGGAAAAAAATCACAATCCAAATGGAAGAAAGAAAGTCCGTAAGTACGTTTAGCTCCATTTCCTAGCAGAACAATCTGTCCATAAATAAATAACAAGTGCGCAAAGTAGAATCAATACTTCAGAACTCCATTTCTGAACTGTACCAATTCCAATAAACAAATACAATAAAATCTTAGTTTTTCGGCAAGATCGCGCAATCTCCTCCTTCGTTTCTCATTTACGTTCTACCGGAGCCGGCGGCGAATATCAGCTTCGACTCCGGTTCCAGTCTTATAGAAAACGGCTTCGTGTGTATGCATCTAACGTGATGTTTCACTTTCTGTAGCACGTGAAGTAGTAGTATTTCTAACGGTACTGTGTGTGACTATAAATATAATGTGTGGATTATTTTGTGGTTTCTCGATTTAATATCCCGATGCTCTGTTAGCATAAGAATTATTCAACATGCTTTTTGCTTCATTAATAACGACATTGCTGATAATACTTACGGCAAATTTTCTCTTCATTGATGCACAAGGTATGGAAGTTAATAAACTATATTTATTTATGTATTTTTTTAAACTAGGAAACAATTTTAAATACAGCAGTAATTATTGGATTTAATTTATAACAGAATTGATTTCATATGATTTTATCGACCTTGATCTTGATAATAGTAAGCAAGATAAAATAATGTGACCTACAAAAAAGGCGGCAGATGTCTCTAATTTTCAAACATTTTCTTTAATTTTATAAATTATACCATAGTTTTCTAGTTTCTTTTTTGTAATCTTGGAATTGGATTCGTCCCATTATGACAATTATCATTATTTTGAGGTCAGTGCTAGGAAATGATAGAAAGCTCATTTTCTGATTCAGTAAGACGTGACGTACAGGTGAAGTATTCAATCTGAATTTAATAAGAACAACAGTATTACAGTAACAGATAACAGCAAATATGTAGAGCGTAGTCAAATGTAGAGGATTTTCCATAAAATAGGATGATTCTATTGTTTTAAAAAGTTGTACGTATTAGCCAAAAACTTATAAAAGGATCACTAGATTTCATCAAAAACAAGTAAATAGGACAGAAGATATCTTTAAATTGTATTCAATGTAATAACATTTGCCGTTAAACAATAATTCACAAAATGATTACTGAATAAGGTAGATATTACTGATTCTATACGGCACAAACTACATAATAAGGGTGGGCGCATGCGTATTACGCTTACATTGTCATCTATGTAGATGTTGCTATAGTAGTGATGTGTGTAAATTGTAAATTACAAAAGCAAGAGACAGATTAACAAATTTGTATCACAAAATAATTTACTTCGAAAATTAAAACAGTAGAATGACATGCTCCAAAAAATGTTAAAATGAAGAAAACCAAAAAATCGGTAATTTTTCTAATTAATAGTATTTGATTAGAATCAGTAGATAAAAGAAGATTGAAATTTAAAATTACTATCCGAATCGTGTCATACAGGTAGAAGTCCTCATTTTCTAATATTTCTATAATCAAATACTAGAAACAGCTACATCTTGAGTTTGGAAGATCAAGATGTATGCATTTTAGCAAGGTCGAATTCAAGTAAAAACAACGGATTTTATGTATTTGAATTATATTAGCCCACTTTCCATATATTTACACACGTGTTAATGCACTTCCGTATAAACCTTGTTTTCTGTTATTGTTCGGCTTGTGGAAGAAGAACAAGGATATTTCGTGGTAATATATGAAAACAATTGAGTAACACGTACAACTTTTTAGTAATTAGTAGCTTCATATAAGTAATAAATAAGAATGTTGATGGTATGGTGGTTTTAACTTTCGTTTATTTTGCTATTGTTTGCATGGAAACATAGCTCACATCTTGAAACCTTTCGACTTAATTACTTTTAGAAAATTAGAAGAAAGAACTATAAGCCCACGAAAATAAATTTTTAGTGGAGTATATGAATAATGGAAATATGTGAAGAAAGCATTGATGTCTGCTTAACATATTTTGGCACTTTGTTAGTAGGTCGATGACTACCGTACTTTTGGTTTCGCCTGTATCCATGTATTCATTGTTATTTAACTTTATTTACAAACATTATAATGTATGCAAGTCAACGACCTAATTACTGATGAGATTTAATAAAATAACAGAACGAATGTATAATATACAATTTGTATTGTCCTTTTTCAATTTCTGATTGATTGCTGCGAAAGAAATCTCGAATATGTCTTGGTCAAAATCTTTAGCAGAGAGCTAAGAAATTTTGTTTTCAATCTACTCGATACAGTAGAAACATGTCTGTTAATTATTTTTATTAAAAGTAAAAGGGTAACGGTTTTTATTACTTTAAATTCCCCTTAGACATTTAATTGTGTAGTCTTGTATTGGAACTTGTTTATCAACCTATAGCATTATGATTCAACAAAATAACCCCGAGTAACGTTATTACTTTAAATATAACCCAACGTAAGATAACAAAAACAACAGATTACCCTTCCGTTTCAACTTATCATCCGTTAAATGCCTTATCAGTTTAAGTATCCGTGCATCTTTAAACATCTCACTCCTATAGTAGTACATCTACAATCGGTAAACGGTTGCAGACAACATTGCCAAAACTGACCTTAATGCGAAATTGATTAATTGCAAAGTCTTTTGATATATCTGCTCTACGCAGGCTACATATCTTATCTTTTTCTACTTGCAATGTTTCTTATTCTTATATCTTTCTCCACATAATTATTTGCTTTATTTTTGGCCTACTTTCATCTACTACCAACGTTACTTCGTAATGTAAATTGGATAACCTTCTTTTCAATCCTCATCACGTGACTCATTCATATAATAGTTTGTTAATAAAGTTTTTCAATTTGTTGTTTGGCCTTTTTTCCACATCTACTGCCAAAAATCCTCCAGAGTACTTTTATTTGTTAACAGTGTTTCCTCTACCATCTTTAGAATCCGCAGTTGGCTTGCATAAGTAACTACTGATCACAGTACAAATCTTTTACTTCTTTAAAATTTCTTTCCTTTTTCTGTTTCTGCACATATTCAATGTTATGCATTTCTTTCCCCCTGTCCATGACAACGTATACGTAACAGAAGCGTTGATAAAATGTCTGCTGCGCATTTATCTTCCTTTAAAAACATTTTATCAAATTACCCATGGAAATAAAGAAGTATTACTGTCGCCTAAGTTATTTGATTATTCATTCATGTCAAAAAGTTGACAAGAGATGGCGCACAAGTTAGAAGTACGAAAAGGTATTTGTAATTTGGTTGGCCAAATAGCAAAAAATTGTAAACATTTACAGAACTGTAAATATATCTGTTACAACCTTTTATCTAACAGTAATAAAACGCGAACGGTTGTCCCATATCCCAATTTGCAAAAAAGTGATCGTCTTCCGGTTTTGTTTGCATTGCAAAACATAATTTACCAGAAGATTTGCAAAATTGATGTTAACCGTCTAAATCTAATGCGACAAGTCCGAATCAAACTCTGTGATCCCGACACATATGGAGTTGTAATCATGTTTTAAATCTAAGATGTTGTTGTTAATATATCTACGAACTACGGTGTGTAATATAGATCTAACAATAAAGCAGCTATGTGTTGCTTAAAATAAAAGCTTAAACATTTTGCCAAAACCTTTGTTACACATGCTATGTACTTTGTTTTGTTTTCAAGAAAACTTAGTAAGTCCATAGTTTGCACTCTTCTTTCTTATCTTGCATTGCTTTCCATATTCCCGCTTTTGGTACCGAATCATAGGCTTTCCTTTCGTCAATGAACGCTAAGTGTATATCCTTGTTTCTTGCTCTTTTCTTTTCCAACAACTGTTCCACTGTGTATGTACGATCAATACAGGATTTCCCCGCCGTAAAATTTGCTTGATCCTCACCTATCTTTTATTCTATTGTTTCCTCTAACTTATTTCTTACTACCCTACTATATATCCTTCCCATAGTCGATAATACACTTATCTCTTTGTAGTCTCTGGCTTTCTTCTTGTCGCCTTTCTTGAACATAGAGGTCAAGTACGCATGGGTCCACTCGTTTGGTAGTTTTTCTCCATTTACTGCTCTTTGAAACATATTTCTTATCATACAATGTAATTTCTCACATCCGTGTTTTATTAGTTCGGGGGGTATTCCTTCAGGTCCGGTTCCCTTTTATTTTTTGTGTATTTTATTACTTTTTTAATTTCCGTTTCCGTTATTTTGATTTCATCCTGTTGGGGGATTAATTCCTTATGTTTCTTATTTTCTCGTTTTATAAAATCCGATCTGTTTTCGATAAGTAATTCTTTATAGTAATTTTCCCATTCTTTATCCTTTATAGTCGATATGTTTATTTTTTCTCTCGAATTTTGTCTTAGCGATTTCAATAGCTTCCACAACTCTGAGTTTTCGGTTCTCCTCAGGTATCGTTCTATATTCGAGCGTGCGTGTTGCCATTTTTAATTTTTCTTTTTTGTTATTAGTCTTTTGGCTTCTCTGTTTTTCTTTTTGTAGTTTTCGTAGTCTTTTTCGTTTTTGGTGCTAAGCCATTTTTGTATAACTCTTTTTTCTCGTTAATTATATCTTTCGTAAAACTGCTTATTTTGTATCGTTTGTTTTTAATCGTTGTTTCTCCTTTTTCTCATAAAGCTTTCAATGCCGCCTGTTTTATACTCTCCTTTATACGTTTGTAGGTTTCTTCAATGTCTTCGTATCTGTATTCGATCAGTTTCTGGTCTAATCGTTGTTTATATAACTGACTTAATATAACTAACTTATGAACTTTTCTTGTAACATTTGTATTTTGAATTGATTTTCTTTGGTTGATGTCATATGCTTGTCTTCCGTTTCATGTGTTTTCATCATTTTCCAATTAAATCCTATAGTTGCTATTAGTAGCCTGTAGTCGGTTCCACACCCTTTTCCTAATCGTTCTGAGTTTTCTCGTTTCTTGTACCCATGTAAATAGGTGAATCTCTTTATGTTTATAAAAACCGTTTGTTATCTTTAAATTATTTAATTCATAAATATCTACCAGTCTTTCACCATTATCATTCATTGTTCTTTCTTTATATCTTCCGACTAATCGCTAATTCTTCTTCCAGTCTCGCATTTAAATCTGCCGCTATAATTATTTCGTATTTTTGGTCTATATTTTCTATTCTATCTACAGAAAACAGTAAACATAATAGGCAAATAATCCTATTAAAAAAGCAACGTTGTGACGCATCAAAGGCATTCTAGGCTGAAAACAATTCAAAATAGGTAACTTCTGATTCGGCCATAAATATAAATGAAATGAGGTTCACTTAGATACGTACAGTTTGCGAGTTATGCGTTTCCAGTACATCGTTTGTTTTTGTCTGTCTCTTTGAGTTTACAGCAGTACAGACAGAGACAAGTGCTTGCAACGGGATCGCATTAATATAAAGGTATATGTTGTATATGTGATTTTATGTTACAAGGGTGTTTGGTCGATTTGTATGCAACAAGACTATAAAATCTCTATTTTGTTTTAGCCGTTTGAAACGAAGAAAATTAGATCACATAAACACCAAAAAATGGTAAAAGTAGACGCAGAATATTCATAAATAGACAATAAGATTTTAGCTCTACGTAATCAGTGATAGACAAATTGTCCTTAAGGACAATCAATTAAAGTAATTCAGACTTTTCAAACATTCAGCTAAAAATGTTGTTATTGTTTGGGTCCAATCTTCAGGTATCATTTCCTGCAACCATACTTCCTTCACAAGCATGCGTAATTTTATTATTGCATCTTTTTTAGAATTTTTGTTAGTCTTTAATTTCATCAATTTGATTCCTATTAATATTTGATCTACATTTTTAAGATCTCAATTTTACTTTGTAACGGTCTTTTGTAGTCACCATCCCGTTACATGGTAAACCCAGCGGTATTTCATCACCCTACATTTGTGAAACACCGCGTATATACAAAATTTCCTTTTATAGTTCATTTTTCTTGTTATAGAAATCTTATTCCGATTTATCATGTTGCTTCTTTAAAAGGGGTTAAAGCTTCAGAACCTTGGGTTAGCAGGGTAGAGATCCACTGTTTCTCTCGTTATGAGATACTTTGTTTTTTATTCGTTTGATAATTTATAATTATTTCACGCTTATTTAAGCGGGTCCTTGTTTTTTATGTTCTCATGGACCCTGCTATTTACTGTTTTGTATTTAAACCCTAACTTGTATTATTTTGTGTAAAATTAGTTAATTCTTCTTTCGCTGAGTGTGATAATTTACGGACCGGTTAACAATTCCCGAATTCTGGGGGGACCGCAGAGAGCCCGGCGCACAGTGGTCTGAGCCGAATATCTAGGCGGACAAAAGTCGAGAACATAAGTAAAATGGGTGATGATTGGTGCATAAAAAGGTTATTCGGGTCTCTGATTAAGAATTTAAGGTTAAAATTGTAAAATTCAAAATGACGGATCCATAATGGCGCACATAATTATTAAAAAATTAAAAATTGTTTATAAATATGGTTGTATATATTATTGCTAGGTACATTATTACAAAATATGGGCTGCAATCGACAAAAATAAAACGACCGATAAAATACTTTAACGCTGTTGTCAAATACAAGACTCGAAAAACACGCATCTGTTCTGAACACTTCCAGTGTGTTTTGGTTTGCCATCTATATATATCATAGCATCGATAGGCTCTGGTAATACTGTATTTGTGCGTGTATACTTAGTTTTATGAATAGTAACTGTGTAATATTAATATAAAGTTATAATTATACATTATTTTTTGTATCATATATGTTTTAAGGTCTCGCATCAATTTCTTAGGCTTAGTTATGGAATAATGTCTATGGTACCTAAAAATACGCATAAAAATCTAAAAATCTAGAAATTATGCAAAGTTTTATTTGCCTTTACTTGCCTATTCAAAAGTTATAGTAAATCAAAACATTTTCTTCAGTGCAATAGCGCCTTATCGTGTGTCTATGTAACATCCATACATATTGTAATGATCTTAACTCCAATTATCTCTTTTATTTTTATGCTCTTTATTAATGGGTTTACAAATGAAAAGTACTATGATGTCAAAATTTCAGATTTTTGATAATCTTAGGTTAGATAGCCCAGTCACTTTATACAAAAAAGGCCAAACCTCTAAAAAAATTCGACGGAAGATTTTCCTTCGAAATTCTCTTTATTCCGGCGTCAAGAACAATCTCTCAAAAGTCCATAAAGCCAACTGAACTGCTACAGAAAATAAGATTTTCTCAGATATTTCGTAAACTATTGGTTTTACGTTAATTTTAATCGTTATGAAATTTGTTCATGAGCTAAATAAAAACACAAAAAAGGTCCTATACAAAATTTACGTAGAACCAATAGTTTTTGAGATATAGAGCTGAGAAGTTTCGGAGCAAAGCTATAGGTATAGTGGTGTGTATAGATAATAAGGCCTATTTATACATAGAAACATCGTTCATGCATATATACCTGCATAATTTCTGTCTGAATTGTCCTTGGAAACATCTCTAAAAACATTTATTCATTTATTTCTTGATTGGTTCATTTATTTAATTATTCATTCATTTATTCATTTATTTCTATATTGGCTATATTTAATTATTCAATTGTTTCTTTATTGAGTAAATAAAATAAGTTTTGCAATTGTGTGCGCCATATTTATTCCGCCATTTTATGCTTTTTACTCTACACTTATAATTTGAAAGCGAGTATCTAAAAATATCATGTACACTCAATTATGTGAAAAATTTGTTATTTTTTTATTGTCATGTCTGCCATATTTGTTCCGCCATTTTAAATTTGTTAATCCTGATGACGGATTTGTAATCAGGGACCCGAATTACCGTTATACACCAACCATCACCCATTCTACTTGCTTCTTTTACTTTTGTCCCCCTAAGTGTTCGGCTCAGACCACTGTGCGGCCAGGCAAAACGATTTAAGACGCGACCAGTGCACGGTCTTCTCGCAGATCTTTCCACCCGCTGAGGTGATTTTGATTCTTGTGAATGAAAAAAAAACCCATTATAAAGGGGTAAGTTATCTTCATTTCTTGCAGCTCTTGTGTCCTCAATTCTAATTGTTGTTCCTTGTTTCCAGCTTGTTTTTGCTAGATTCCAGAAAGTATAATTCTGGTAGTAATAATTTTACAGGAATTCTTCACGGGAGTTCCATGAAGCCCTGACGGTAATCGTAGGCTCCGTACTGTAGTAGTAGCAGAGACTGCAGAGATTAAATTCGTTTCAACGTCTTATTGCTGAAACAGAAGAGGTAGGGCCCAGGGAGCACCTAGTGTAGAAGGGTCTAGACTCCAATTTCATTGTCAATAAAAAAATTGATTGATGATCCCGAACTTTTAAGAAATTCTGGCATAATTCTGTACACAAACGTTAACTTATTTTTCTATCAATTGATCACTTACATGGAATACATTTTCTTTTATTATTTAATCCTTCATAGTTCATTTAGCTAATGATTAATTTTTATTATGATCCATTCCTTTAGTAATTATTATAACCAATTATGAATTTTTACTTTATATTGATCTTAACTCGCTATAATGTAATGCTTTAGTAAGATTTTGTCAATGTTAGAAATTTTTGTGCATATTTAAATTTTCGGATTTTACTTGAAGGTTTCATTTAATCTTTATTACTCAGGTTTTTATTGACAGTCAGCAGCTTCCGATCGGAATCAGCTTTCATGATAAATGGTAAGAACTTCTCCACTTCAATGATTATCCAAATTATTAATCATCATGTGACTTTTTTATTTAATTTTAAATTAGTAGTTTTCAAAACTGCTTATAAATCTTTAAATTTTCTCTTCTTTTCCTTGAATCTGTTAACATGTAGAGTTCGAACGGATTTAGATTAAGGGCCGAGTGTACTTTGAGATAGCAATTGTTTAAATTTTTATAGCTTCACCTTGGATTTATTCTTTGTATATTCAAGTTTTTTTTAAATTAAATTTTTTTATTTTTGTATTCAATCTAACCTTTTCGTAGTTAAAAATTTGAATTTAATTAACTTCTGGACTTAAGACTTATTAAACTAATTTCAATTTTAGCTTTAAGATCCTGCTATTAGACGTTGTTAATATTAGTTTTTTTGTTAATTGGTTAAGGCTTAATAATTGTGTCCTTTGATACCTAATGATTTTTTTTATTATTATTAGAAATTTTAATTTACCGTTGATTACTTGTTGCTTATTAATATACAATTTATACTTCTGTTTTTTTTGTGTTAAGATTTTTGGCAATCATAAACCTTAATTTTTTTCAATATATTTTGGTGGTTAAATATAAACTCTTGTGTTTTATTGTGAGTATGATCTCTACCAGCCCACTCATTTTCCTTCTTCTTTCTTCTTTTTTCCTTCCTTCCTTATTTTATAGCTTTTTTAAGTTCGCCAATTTTGTTTAAATTATAGCTTATCTCCGTGGTTCCTAGTAGTTGATTACATTTCTTTCTCTGACCACTATATCTCTTTTTGGCTTTTTTGGTCTCTTTCTCTAGCATTTCTAGTCATAGTCTAGTTTTCGTCTCTAACTCCCCTTGCGCCTAATCTTGTTTGTGTTTTTGTTAGTACTTGTTTCTAATAACATTTGCTGAATGTATTCCTGCTTGGTTATTTTGTCCCCAAGCACCTTCAATCTACATACTTTTTTCTGTTCTGTATTGTCTTTCACCCTTCTTACTTGTTTGTGTACTCTTGTTTCTTTTGTGTAGAAATTACTTGTTTCAGTTTGATTATCATAAGCCGATCACAGCCAGCATCCAACCCTCTGCTTATTCCTGTACTCGCCATGCATCTTTTGTTTTTTCGCTGTATTATCGTAGCACATGATCTATGCGAATCTAACATAACCTAAATTAGCTACCTCTGCCATTATTGCTTACAACCAGTGATATGTCGTATAATTTACGTAGATTCTTTACGTAATTGTTTACGCCTAAAGTATCAAGTCTTTACATAGGTTGTTGCTTACATAAAGAATGTAAAAAATAGGAAAATAATCTGTTTTTCAATAGTTTCGAATGTTTAATAGCTTCTGAGACTTGCTTACAAAGACTAAAGAGTTTTTACAGAACATCAAAATTATTAGAGTATGATGCAGTGCTTTTTTAAATTTTTATGAAAGACTTCTCACAGAGCAGCATATTTTTTGTTGTTTATTTTAACTAAAGAAAAGCTTAACTGTGAAGCATTAAACTTTGGTATTCTGCTTTCTTCCAGTATTTATTATAACAATGCATATGAATTTATTATTATAACAACGAAAAACGAAAGCAGAACTTATACAAAACCAGCTGTGGTCCGTGACCTAACTTCAAGATAGGCTGGGATCGCCTGATTGGTTAATATCTTTACAATTTGACAATTTTGTCAATTTAAACCAATCGTGCTGTTTCAATCTACCCTGAAGATAGGTCAGGAACCGCCACTGCTGCCTAAACAGTCACTGAAAACGACTGAAAGCAGCTTTGTTAAGACTAAATTTAATGACATAGCCCCACTTTTTTATTCTTTACATTTCTTACATATTATTTACTTTTCTTTACATTGTTTACATATTTCTTACATTTTTACGCCAAACTAAACAATTCATTGCTTACAACATCAATCTTAATATAGAGCTCGTCCAGCACATGATTGCTTTGGTTGGTAGACAAAGATACTTTTAGGAGCAATTAAAAGTAAACCATGATAGTACATAACATGTGAAAACTTTTATATGACCTTTATTTACCTGCCATATCTGACTCGAAAACGTCACGTGGACAACCTCTATTACATCTAACTGTGCATTAATTTGACTTAACTTAAGTTAATTTAAATTCTAAACTAACAAACTTCAAAAGATTGTTGCATACTTAAACCGTGAAGTCTACTGTTTCTAGAGGTAAGGTAATTATCTTGAAAGCCAGAATAGCTAGAAACGCACATTTCTTCCTACTCACCGCATTAGTGTAACCCGAATTAGTACTTATAAACAAAACTCGATTTATTCAAAATTTCATTGAGTGGATGTATCACGATTATCTCAGAAAACAAAGATTTGCAGAGATTTACTGTGAGGCTTCATTTCTAGAATCCATAGAGTATTTATTCGATTATAATATAACCGTAGCAATAAGTCCATTCATCTTTTAAAATGTCAATCTGACGTCTGACTTTGTTGTGCTGTAGCGCTACTTTTCTAGTCCTCTTGTAGGGGATATTAGAGTGACCGCCTGCGGCGGCCTCCGTTTGAGGTTTTATTCATTTTTCATACTTAGAAAGTCGTCGAGTTTTGATCTCCAAGGGGGCACCACCGGTGATCTACTATCGGACCTCGCCCTTTATTAACCTTAAGACAAATAAACAATCATTCTCTTCCAATGAACACCTGCGGTGATTGAAACTCTTGTACATCACAAGTAAAATTGTAGCTCTTTCTCATCCGTTTTATGTTAATAGTACTTGCTATAAACACTATAAAATCTTAGCAATTAGAATTTCTACATAGTGTAACTAAACAATATTGTAATGTGTATAATTTTTTTATCTTGCCTGAATTTATCGAAACCTACTAAAATTCCAGGATTTTTGCGATTTATATAAAAAATTATTTCAATAGCTATTAGATATTCTTGCAGTAATTTCTACATAAACTGCTGTTTGAAAAAATCTGTTCCTTATACAGTCCGTATTTAATTTTGTAATATACACGATATCTAGAAAGGATGGAAGTTTAGAACATACTGTTTAAGATCGTACAGCTTTACAGTACTAACAGGATTCATTTGTAGAAGGCTTGACAGCCGTAGCACAATACTATAATGTCAACCTTTATAAACCTTTATTGCATGTAAACTTAGTTTCACAACATGTTTTCTTAAACAAGTAACTATTTGTTTATGACACTATAAAAGTTAATTTTATTTCTAGTCTTCTATATGTTTGTACTAGAATGGAAACGATGGAAAAGAAAGTAAAGCACATGGAATGTTACACATCAATTTAACGTTAATTTTTATTAGCCCATATGGAAACAATTTAATAAAACTGTTGCCGGTGAAAGTATGAAACAATTGCTTTTTTAAACAAAGCGAGGAAGATGAATTAAAAAAAAACAGATTTGGGATGCCATTTTCTTTTGTTACGCTTGCTTTACTTTTTAATTAATGTGTATCATCTTTCTTCGTGATCGTTTACCGCACACTGAACGTCCTCGACCCCATTAACGTATCTTTTAATATTTCACTTAATTAATGTGTCAGATAATTAATACAACGCAAAGAAAACAGTTCGTATAAATTGTTACTAGTTGATACATACATAATAACCCACGTGAAATACGTCGTAATTAAGATTATGGCGACTGCTGTTTATGTAGTATTATAAATGAAGCTTTTGCATAACTTAATTGTATAATTTATAGAAGAAGTGTACACGTTGTGAAGAACTGAGTACATAGGTAATATTTATGTTCTCCCAAACAGTATAAAGTTATATTAGATATCTAATAAATGATTAGTTATTAATAGTTATGATATAATAATTCTTAGAAACTACGTAAAATTATTTATTTGGTATCTGTAATTTATTATACTCACATGATGTTATGCTAACTATTAGATACAAAACTAAAAACAATTGCACGTTTATCATTTTACAATGTCGGAGTATCATATTAAGGACGAGGTTATGTGACATTGTCACGGTTGCAACCATACATCAAAACTTACATGACAATATAATTTCCCTCGAGCAGAAGTTTTCTTGACACGTTCAATTGTTGTTGAGTTTTATTAAAAGTAATGTAAGAAATATTAACATTTTCATGACATACAAAGTCAAATACACTTACAGTTTAATTATTCCTATTGGTATTTTTACTTTCTTCCATGTTTTATTTACATTTATTACCCGATTACTTTTAAAATGTATGTAGTTAATTTCCTTCTATGAATCAGTTATACGTAATAACAATTTGTTCCGTACTTGAGGTTTTTTAGAACAAAAATCTGTAACTAAATTTATAATAAGTTACTTGGATCTTATTTGCAAATAGTAATTAATCATCTGGTTTATCTTAAGTTCTTGTGCAAATAAAAGAAAAAAGAAGTCACTAACTTATGTAGATACATATATTCAAATGGCATTTCATTTCCTGCAAGGAACTCATTGTTGAGGAAAATTATTCAATGTAATCAGTTATAGTCTAAAAGGGGCATAGCTTTAGTTGTTAGAGTGTATTAAATGTCTGAAACTGCATTCATTAATCATTAATTACACATATTTCATCGCATGACATACACTACAGATGCAGATCTTTATGTCCGATGGGACCGAGAAAACGCCGGATTGGTTTGCTGCTGCCATGTCATACATTCTCCTAGTGTTGGCAAGAGCTCTTCATTAAATTAAAATCAGCGTATGCATACATGATTTATGTTTTGAATAACAATAACTGTATTATTTATATCTGTACTGTAATAATCAGAAACTATATTTTAAATCATAAAGTGTTATTAGTATCAGTGCAAAAATTGCAGCTTTGTTAAGACCTTGAAAGAACCAAACGGTGTAGACCTAAATAAAACTGAAGTCGTTAAAACTAAACGATAATTTTTAAGATTTTATATATGATACTTTAACACAAGGCAGAACCTGGCTTTTGATCTTACCTTACTTTTAATAAATTCATGTTAAGTTGTTACAAATGTAGACTTCTAGACATAAATGAGTAAAGATAATCAGAAAACAATACCCATCCTATAAATTCAATTACTAGAATTACTCCAGAATGATAAACTGTTAATAAGTTCGCTTGGGGTGAGCAGAAGTTATAGCTAGTTTAGCAGTAGTTCATTGGATAACAACAGTGCTGTATTAACTTTTTGTGTGCCCTACGGAACTTACAGCTGATGGGCGCTACCACCCATAATTCTTTTTCTATCGTATATTAAAAAATGAATTAGAAAAACCAGTTTAGCTATCTTTATTCTAATAATTGTAATTAACGGTAATAATACAGTTCGTCCGATTACCAAACTTTACAGCAGCTGCTTCGCCTAATGATCTTTTCACTACTATTTGTAGTCGTACTAGTTTATTATTATTATTATAATGAACTGAAAATCTTTTCTAAAACATCAATTTTTTTGTTTGTTGAGTTTTTGATATATTCTTCAATCACAGCTGAAGAATTCCATCTTCCATATTTTTTTAAAGTCATTCCTCAGCATTAGGGAGTTTTAAATACATGGCAATTTTGCTAGATACTTTTCCGATTTTATTTATACCGAAAAATTGGCACGTACATTTTCCTCCTTCAATACAGCCCAATTAAGAAAAAAATCAAAGCAAACTTTCTGACTATGTTGACAGAAATATCTTAGGCTTCTGTCTTTTCGTATCAGATGAATACACATCAATGCTAAATCCTTATGAGAAATTACTTTATATAGTCTTTAGAAGTTCGAGCTTGTTCTCCCATACGAATCTTCAACCGAAATTTGATGTATAGCTTTCACTGAAGATACTGGTCCATTAGACCAGTAGAACTACCAATCTAATTGTACTATGTATTAAATATGTTAACAGTCTAGACAAAATGTAAAAAACCTACTATATAAAAGAAAAACTCAAGGTAAAACCGAGAAAATCTTTAAGTATTCTTTTTCAATAAAAGTTATTTTGCCTCAAATCCATTGTCACTATTTATTTCAGACGTATTTTCATTTGCTGCCTACATTGTGTATTGAATGGATCATCGTGGTAATACTTATCTGTAGTATTGACTTTTTCAATTCAATAATTGTTTTTCAGGGCATAACCTCTCTAAGGTACTTACTTTTGCTTACAATTTTAGTTTTTCAGTTTTTGTTTTAATCACTGGTCAACACGATTTTTGCTGACTTTTAAATGAGTCTTGTTTTTACAAATTTGGGTGCGCTGATTTCGAAAATCACATTAGTTTTTACTCATCACGTCGAATTTACCTCTATACCATATTCTGATTTTTGAAGAATCACTAAAAGCGATCAAGTTGTTGATAACTGATATACTATAAATAAGGTACAAAACTATTACATTTTATTTATTTATGCACGGCAATTACATACATCAATATTAACGCTATATTTTTAAAAATCACAAAGATATTTATTTATACAAAATAACAATTTAAAACATGCGTTTCAGGGAGTAAATTTCCGCTTGTAGCACTTTCTCTTGTATTGTCTCTTTTGGCAATCCCTTCGAATATTACAACAATAGTCGGCCATCATATGTGTTCCATCGTCCTTGGTACCGATCTTCCATAGTTTTTAAATCTTGATGAAATTTCTCACCCTTCTCATCCCTTACAGCACCTAAATTCTCGGGAAATCTGTCAAGATGACTATTTACAAAATGAAGTTTTATACTCATGTTGCAACCTAGGCAGTGGAAATTTTCAAACATTGTTTCCACTAAATCTTTATAATTGCACACCTTGTTTCCAAGAAAATTGTTGGCAGCCATCGTGAACGAAGTCCAGGCCTTCTTCTCAACTTCATTCATAGTGTCGATGAAATTTGGGTCTTTCATTAAAGTTCTAATTTGCGGTCTATTGAAAACTCCGGTTTTAATTTTTTCGTAACTAAGTCGTGAAACTTTTTCACGTATGTACTGAAAACAGTCACCTTACAAATCCAAAGCTTTAACGTATTGCTTCACAAGACCTAGTTTAATGTGGAGAGGTGTAAAAATGATTTTTTCTCTGTCCACTAATGGTTGGCTTATGACATTATTTTCCCCAACGTTTAAGGACATTCCAAGAGGCTAATGTTTCCGACTCCGGTGTTGGTATCTTGCTTGAGCATTCCAGAGGCAAATAAAACACGGGAACCTTATGTATCCTCTTTGAAATCCAAGTAGAAAATTTACCATTTTAAGATCCACGCAAATGATCCCGTTCTCCTTTGTATATTTTAAAAAATTCAAAACATTTTTAATGTTTTCGTATGTTTCCCTTAAGTAAACTGAATAACCAATAGGAATTGAACCATACACATTTTCATTGTGTAACAAGATACACTTGAGATTTCTGCTTGAACTGTCTATAAATAAACGCCACTGATTTGGGTGATATTGTTTAATTCCCACTTCACTTAGCAAACTTATTACAAAAACAAACCCACACTCGTGTTTAAATAATTGTAAAAGATCCCTTTCCCTGCTACGATAAAAAGTTATCTTTGTACCTTTCTCCAATAAGTTTTTTTCAGTTAATCTTGAAGTTAGCAGTTTCGATGATTTCTTTGATAGACCCAAATCTCTTACTAGGTCGTTCAATTTTGCTTGAGTAAAACGTTGAAGTCCAGATTTAGAAGTAAGATCTTCATTGTAAAAATTAACACCCAGGCCTTGCTCCTCAAGAACGTCTGGCATATCCTGATCGTCCTCATTTTCAAGTGAAGAAAGCTCCTTAAAATCTGGCACAGGTATTTCATCGGAATGAGGCACTGGCCGAATAGCTGAGTCGAGATTTGGATACACAATTTTGTTCTTATTCTTCTTACATTATTATAACCCGAAACCTGAACTAAACAAAAATAACAGTCATCGACATGGTTTCTAGGTTCACGCCAGATCATTGGAACGTCAAAAGCTAATTTTTGGCGTTTTCCTTTCCACTGTCGTAAATCTTCCACGCACGGTTTACACACGTTATGCGGAGCCCACAACTGTCTTGCTCTTCAAGTTTCACGTTAAAATAAGCAAAGTATAACTTCTTTACTAAATCACTGATGTTTGTCTTTTGACTGGAAACAAACGTAGCAAAAAGAATCGGCACTATTGACACATTTTTGAGTAGTGGACATCATGTATACAGTGTGTCCAAGATAAGGATGCACAGCATGGGGATCTTGAAAGCGGTAAGAGATACAGCATCAAAGATGAAAGTTGGCTATTTATAGGATATTTTTGTTGACGTTTGCAAAATCTAGATATTTTGGATAGTTTCATAGATATTTAAAGAAAGGGAATTTCTCGATTTTCGTTATTATTTTTGCTTTCCTTTATTTGAAGAGATATCGGAAAACTAAAAGCACTTTTTCATTGCCACTTTTTGTTCTCTATTAAAATACGCTAACAAAATTCCTATACAACGTTTCGGTTTCGAGTAACCACCATCAACCTCATTTTTCTAAATAGGCGAAAAAACAATTGAAAATTGTTTTGAATAGCTTTTGCTGTCACAATTTTAATGATGTAAACATGATAGGGTTATTTTGGCTTTGATGTTTTTGTGTTGAATGCTGCTGTGACCAACAATTGACCAATAAATAAAAAAGTTTTTTTCGCATAGTAGTTTTCAAACTTAACTGTTTCAAAACAAATTCAATGATTGGTATAACTAAGTTGTGTATTGTGCAGAGAAAGAAACTGTTTAAAGGCATGTCTCGTTGATGTACCAAGTGACTCAAAATAATTGATGACAGTTTGGACTTCTCGCAAAGATATTTTAAAAGTTGGTAGTAGCACCAAATGAAAACAAGAATACAAAAAATAAAAAATAAGTTGACATAGTAACACGTACGGTACTAGCTGGTTAAGTGGCATGAACTTAGGATTATTATTAGATAATAAGCTTTCCTTTTCGCAACACGCTCCCGCGTCGTGTTTATGATCATTTAAAATAGTCATTTGTTTAATAGCAAGACAAAGGTCATGACTTGCGAATCATTAGTACTTTCTAAATTAAACTATTGTGATATGTATGGTATTAAAGCCGTGGATTGAAAGAGAATACAAATATTGCAAAATAGTTTGTTCGTTTAATTATAAGGAAGAAAAAGACGCGAACGAATTTCACATAAGCTTATCAAAACTAAATAACTGAATATGTTTAACAAAAGAAAACTGAATCAGCTTGCACTTATCATAAAATAATGCTATTTAAATCTCTTCCATACCTGTATTAAAGCATTCGTTTTCGTACCGATGTACATAATCTTAATCTTCGTTGTAAAGGAAGAATATCACTTTCTACACACAAGCTTGAGACATTCAAAAGATCATATGATTATCAAGTATTCTTGCTGTTTAACAAAGTCCCGGATAGACATAAAGCTCTTCCCCCAGAAAAACTGAAAAGTACTCTGAAGTTTGCACCATTGAATAACACTGAAGAACTGTAATCTAGAAAGATCGCATCAAATATTTGTATCGACAAATATATTTCAATACGTTACTGGATGAACCTGCAACCCGTGTTATATTTAATTTTGCTGTTGCTATGTTCCATATTATGAAATCTTTACTTATAGTTAGTTTAGATTTAGGTTAATTGGGTGAGGTCATTAGATGACAGAGCAACAATTGAAGATCTCTTCATGGGTTGAGCCTCACCCTATTTGTTGTACATCTTCTTGTACCAAAAGTTTTTATTTTTAAAAAGGCACTAATAATAATAATAACTAGCAAAACTGCTAACTTTAAGCTGCAAAAGTCTTTGAAATTCTGGAAAATTTAAACGGTCATCAACGATTTTGGATCACTTGCTAGATCCGACTGAAGACTCAAAGCACATAACATGCAGCAAATACCTTTTCAGAGAAACAGTAGACAACTTTTTATATCTCAATTTTTTTAAATATCTTATTTATATGTACAGCTTTGTCTAAAAACTCGATATTTGTTCTTGTCAGTTTTTCGTCACTTTGAAGTCAAAGTAGGTATTGTTTGCAGGTAGTCAAACTGTAGAGTTAGTTATCAGTATCTTTTTTTTTCTATTTAGAACTAATTTGAACATAAATGAATCGACATCCCAAAAGACTCGGATCGTGAAAGTCTTCGGTTGCGTCTAATTTGAAAACAATGGGATCACTAGGATGTATCACAATACAGGTTGTAAGTAATTATTACAATGTTAGGTACTATCAACTTGAAAATCGTAAAATTCGAAGAAGCCGGTTTAAGAATCTCCAAGAATTATTACGTTCAGAACCGCCATCACCATACAGAAATTCAATTTTATCATGTTTATTTCTAGGTCTTGATAAAATGTATGTTGCGATTTATGGGCTATAAAGCCGACAAAAACACGAAAGTAAATTAAGCTAGAAAGAAAGTAAATTTACAAACGTAAATAGCTGGTAGTGTAAGTCAAATTAATTTTGTTGTTGACAAATATTCATCAGAGCTAAAAAGTCTTTTTTGAATAAATCTTCAACCTTATCTTAAAATTCAAATTGAAAACAATGAAAGTTTATGAGCTTTCAAGTGAACGACTTAGTCAGTATTATAGATTTAAATTAACTGTTAATTTAATTTATTGTGCAACTATCGCTAAAAGCTTCTTTCGCATTTACTTATTAATCAAACAATGTTGCATACAAAACGGAACATCGTATACAGAGTGGTGATAAAGTTCGGAACAAAATTCATAATTATGTTATATTTTTTTTTGAAAAGTACTTGAACACATCAATTTTATATTCCAATAAGGCATTTGTGAGCACAGAAAGATGTTTTTTAACAGATCATGTTCTTGAGCTATGACGTCATCATAATTATTTTAAAATTACAATCCCAGTTTTTTACAGACTTTGATAGAGTTCTTCACTGGTTCAATGATGGCGTGTAAAAAGTTTGGTTCCTTTCATAACAATTGTTTTGAGAAAAATACTTATTAAGTTTAATAACATCAACATTTGTTCTCAACAAAAATAACATTTAAAATTAAAAAAGAAACAAACAAACAAACAAATCCTACGTTAATTTAACGTTAAGCTTTCATTTAACAAAAGTCTAAAAATGGAAAAATTTCACTACACATGAATATTCTGCTAAAATGCATTTTGTGTATGAATTATGTGCTGGTAATTTTGAACCTACAGTGGATGAATGATCTATTTGCTTTCTAAGTTAACATGATTGTTTATAAAAATAGCTGCATTGATTGATAACTCGGTAACAGTTAAGAATCAAACATAAGTTTATTAGAATTTTTGATTCAGAAAAGTATAGTTGACAAGCGCTAAAATTTATGACTATACCTTTTGAAACACCCTATATATTCTCTTTGGTTATAAAAGTTCCGCGATGAAGATCTATTTAATTCGTTTAAGGTAGTTACATGGAAAGTGCATTCTTTAATATATTTATTTTATTAAGTTATTAATTATCTTTCTAACGGACATATACCACAATTTCTAGTTAAACATAAACTAATAAAACTCTGCAACAACAGTATACTTTCCAAACAAATTTGAAGTTATAAATAAGCTACATTTAATTAACAAAACACGTAATTTAGCTCGTTCTTATTAATGAATTGAAAATTAAAGAAAGGTACATACCTAACTCATTTAATTACATTTTGCTAGTTTCGCTAGCGTAATTTATTTGGTCGTACTGCTACATCAATTATATCTTAAGTGCTTGTACTTGGAACTTATTTGCCACAATAAATCGTAATTAATGTTACGTTGCTTAGATTACTTTAACATTTAGTAAAACGTGAGCAGCATAGAGTTTGAATCTAAGCCACACATGCTAATAAATGCAAATCAATAAAAAATGACTCTAACCTTTTGCATTCACTTTTAAATCGTTCAAGGATTACTTTGTTTGATGCACGAACGTCGAAGATCTATTTCGTTAGGAATTATCTATAAGAACGTTTTTGAGTTAAGATTTCATTATAACTAAGAACTTGTACATGGAGAATGGTGAATGGAGATGTTTAAGGTTAAAATATTGATGCAACTTTACTTGTATAATAGTCGAATAAAATAAAACAAATACAAGAAATGATCAAAGTAAAGTTAAAATTATAATTTATGGTTAGCTAATCCACAAATAATAACCATCAAGAGTTTTTTGTTAGTCTATTAAAGCTTGTATTAATTACAATAATTATTATTTAATGATCAAAAAATATGTATTTGAGATTCTAAGAGAAAAAGAACATATTACCTGTATTCAATATTCTTTGTATAAACTAAATAACTTTTCGCCTAGACTATAATAAGGCTTGAAAGACCTTATGATCCATCAGCACTCCAAAAATAATTTTGTCAAAATATTTGTTTTAAAGTCTTCTACTTCAATTTGTTAATTTTGATTGCATATATACCGTTTTTATAACAAACTATACTATTATAGAAAAAAATAAATAAAATTACAATACATTAGTTGTGTACGTAAACGGAAACTAAATTTATGTTTCTAGTGTTTTGTTTATTTTTTTTGACAAAAGAAGTTTCAACGAATTGGTAGAATTTTCTTAAAGGTAGTATCAATTTCTCAAACTGTTACACTCTTAGCAGTAAAATATTTCTAAAACAGCTATAATCTCATTATATGCCGGTCATTTTCTCAATAAAAAATAGAAGTATAAATCTTGTTTATATTGACAAATTCTCGTGTATAATAATATTCTTGTTTTGATCAACTAAATTTCTACATCTGACCATGGTTTCTATCTTGTTTTATTCGTCTGCAATTTTATATTTTAGCAGTGTCCTTTTTTAACATCTTATAAAATTAAAAATACTTAGACAAAAACTTACAACGACAAACTAGACAAACATTACAAGCTCAAATTAGAAACGTAGAGTTTCTTACAAAAACTTTACTGTAGCTAGGCGCAAGCAGGTTTAAACAGATACATTCAACTGTTAAATTACTCAATTCTACTTATTCTCTGCCCGTCTTCACCTTTATGTCATGTAATTTATTCTTCTAAATTCTTAATCTGTTCTGATGTTAGTTTGAGTTGAATCAAATATTTTGGACACAGAGTTAAAATGGCAATTAGTAGTTTATGCAAAGCAATAGCTGTTTCAATTTATGTTATGTGCAAACTTTATCAGCTACGACAGGAATGTCTTGTTTGCGAGTAAAATCTAATTCTTCAAAACCTTCTAAAGATAATTTCAATTTATTACTGTTTTGAAAATACCGTGCGATATTAAAATGAATCTTTTTTGTAAAGCTGCCATTTATGGGTATTTACTATTGCCTGAATTTCTGTGTGAATAGCTTCATCGAAAGCAGGCATCTAAAAAGGTTTCAACCTTTTTCATAATAAAGAAAGGTTTTACCGTTGGAAAACGTAAATAATTTTGCCAGCTTTGCAATTTACACCAATTCTAGGAAAAATATTGTTGCTGCGTTCTCCTCAAAATCGAATTCACTGAATCATATTATATAATATACAAGATGTTCCAACGGTTCGTGCTTGGAAGATAACCTTGTTGTTTATAGTAATATAATAAACTGTTACTAAGAAAAGTGCAGGACAATTGTCTAAACTATTTTTAAATTATTTTCGGCTATACAGGGTGTTCCATAAAAGCGAGGCATATAAAGCTTAAGTGTTTTTAAATGGAATACCCTGTATGTTTTGTTACTTTTTTATTCCTCGTTTAATGCTGATTACAATGATATAGCTTTATGGAGGTATAAACAAACAGTTATTCAATTCTTTCTTGTAAAACATGTCAAATATAACGAGCTGCTCTTGTCTAATTGATAAACATTGGTTTTGAAGACCTTGTAGTAATAAACTTCAATCTCTAATTTTTAGAAATTATTATTAAAATTCTAATTAAATTCTTTTATACGAGATACATAATTTTATTCGATTTTCATAATGGGACACCATGTAGATTTTAATATTCTCTTATTTTACATTCATTACATTCCACATTACACACACATTATGTGCGTCTATATTTAATAGTTAATAACTGAATAACTGTTTGGCTTGGTAGGATGTGTAACAAGGCTTGGAATTTGATCCTTTATTAAGTAACATGCAAAGATGAACAATGTCTTTATCTTTTAATTTAAAAAAATGTATCGAGTGTCTTGTTTGTATTTTAAATCTGGAAGAGCTTACAGATGTGTTAAATAGTAGTGGCCATATAGTAATAATAAGGAAATTATTTCATATCATAAAAACAGACTGTGATATGTAACTTTGCATCTCAAAAGTCAACTAGGTACTTATTAGATGATAATAAAAGCAAAGAGTTTAAATGGTATGCAAATCATCTAGCGTTTACAAAATGTCAGCCAATAATCACAGATATTTTTGAAACTTTGTGAAAGTGGATATTCAGCACATGTATGAATGTTCTAAAAATCTTAATCTAGATATGGAGATACAGACACGGGAAGGTTCTCAGTAGAAAAATGTAATTTGTGCTAGACGAGAAGTGGTATTGTTTTCCGCGTTTTCTACACTAGACTTTTCATACGTTTTTAAAACTAAAAAACGTAATTTTCTTGTGCACATCAATATTTAATTTGACATAAATTGTTTATATTTTACACGTTACATCTGCAAATGTATAAATCTGTCTCAGGTGCAATATTTCTTTTTACTAGTATTTCACCTTCTAAAGTACCTCGAAACTTTCACAGCACACTCTGCATGCCACAGGGACATCACAGAAAAAATGTGTTGGAAAAATGGTAGGTGATATAAAGTAGCCTTATTTTAGGAGGTAGTTGTAGAAACAATTTCAACAGAAAAGCAAAAGTTAAAAATCGTTTTAACTTAAAATAAAATTTTATGATTTTTAATTTATAAACTTTTAAATCTAACTTTTAGTTTAGATTTTAAACCAGTTTCAAGTACATAGAAATTATTGTTTCTGCGCAATTAAATCCAATTAAAATTTAGTTTGAAATGAAGAACCCACTCTTAAAAATGAATTCAATTAATCAGTACATACAAATACTATGACACACGTTTGATTGCTTGTGTTCAGGAGCAGTCAGCAAGTGGTAGTACTGGAATCATTAACTTCTTGAACAATCGGTAGCAAACGTCAATTTCCACAAACGCAAAAGAAGCATTTCTAAAAGCGCTTTCTTCACTAACAGCAGGCCGTAATTATGATTACTGCTCCTGAACAAAAGCAAATATATTCATTTTAAAAATATTTTTGCGAGAGTAGTATACAGGGTGAAGTTCAGCAATGCGCATAAAAGTAATATTTGAAAACGAGTGAATAATTCGTTGTTGCTTAGCTGATGTGACCTTCATTCGAAACCAGTCTACTGCGTATTCCTGAAATTTTCTAACAACGTTCATTAATTAAACTTACATCTGACGTTACAAAAAGAGGTCCCTGATTTCAACCAAATTAGAATATTCTTCTTTTTCTACGTGCGCAATAAAGTCATGAAACCTGCATACTGCGTATATGCGATCAATCTACTAGATTTTTGGTTCAGGAACACGGTCAAAATAAAACTGAAGATGTGATCCTGAAGAGTTAATTTAGTCAGTACGGTGGATTAATTGAATGAATCCGATCGTTCAAGTAAGTATATTACTCGAAGTGTATGATCTATGTAATAGTTCGGCAGATTAAAAGGCTTAACCACATTCATTTCTTATAAGAGCGTAATCTGAAAATGCAAATGAAAGTGTTTACTAAAGAATCATTCTAGATTTTAATAAATTTTTATAAAAATTTTAGTTTTGTTATGCAGAATGAAGCGCAAAGACACCAGTGTAACCCTGGCAACTGTATCTTTCATTATGGACAAGAAAAATCTATGTCTTTAAACAAGAAACATTTGCATTATCTTTAAAGAGCTGAAGCATAACATGCTGTTAGTGTACCAAATAAAAAAACTAACAATTTTTCTGAGGCATCAGTTTTCAGATTTTTTGTTAAACCATAGAGCACTTTATAAACGAAAGTTTTAAAAAATTTCGTGTACTCAATTAACTAATCTTTACATTTTAGTTAGTTTTATCATGAATAGACTGTTTTAGTGTAGAATTAAGCTCGTTTGTACGATAATAAAGTAAGCAGTATTTAATTTATGAACTATATTATTAGCTCGCTAATGGTTTATTGTGTTATTTTGCGAAATTAGGTTTTTCCTTAGTAAAATAATATTTTCCGAGCAATAATTAACGTCTAAAAATCATATTTTATTAACAGATTTTGTTTTGTATCGTTTATTATACTAACATGCCTTCATTAAAATACATTTGTTGTTTATACGTTTAAGAAATAAATAATAATCAAAACAAAATTCTATCTATCGTATCTGATTGTGAACTCTTTAGTGTTCAACCGTGGGAACTTTTTCGAGTGTAGGTTGCCTAGTGCAGCGTCTTGCTGACTGTACTTTGGACACAACGAGTTCCAAGCAATATTATTATTTAATTTTCTGATGTCAGGAAGAATCTGATCACATTTCGTTAAACTTGACACACGGATTATGTTACCGTGACTTGTCGTCCCATGCAGCTTTAGTACTTAGATAGAATTGCAGCAGATCTACATACCGACTACCGTTCATCACTCATGCGAATCATCATTGTTCCTGCATTTGATATTGTATTCTCAGCTAGGGTGAAGCTGGAGGAACAGTTATCGTCATTATTGGCCAACTACCGGATCGATGCGTCAAGTTAGAGAGGCGCTTCAGATCATTTTAGTACCTACAGTTTCGAATAAGTAAACTCTTGATGTAACCCTTTGGTTATTATTCAATTCAATTGGAAATTTTGCATTAAGCTGTTGCTTCAAGCTTTTGAACAATTATCTTGTCGAATTTACAGCAGCACTCAGGAAGTTGTACATCACGTAAAACCTGCAGTTATTTTAATAATTATAAGTGGGCATTCCAAATTAAATTATATTTGATGCGCCAAAAAGATCAATATTTCAGAACTTTAAGGTACTGTCGAGCCATTTATAGTTTCCACTCCACCAATTTTTTGTAGTTGCACTCATTTCATTGATAAGATTAATTATTATTTGTTTATCAAATAATATTACTTTAATAAGGCTGCTAAGTTACTTAGATCTTCTTCTATTTACGTAATTACAGAATTTGTTTATTTATAGATGGGTTTTGGTCAGTTTCAATAGAAATAACGAACTTTTGCATAAATAATGTCGCAAATCATTTCTTTAATAAAACAGTTAATTAAATATACAAAATCTAATTTCATATTAATTATCCAAAGTCGTCTTATGGGCTCTTAGAAAACAAATTTTATGCAATTAATGCTAAATCAGATTTTGCATATTTGATCAAGTCATTCAATAAGAGAATGTACTGCGACATTATTTATGCAAAAAGCTGTACATTGCATCAAATCTGTTTACTTTTTGGTTGCAGTACGCATTTAATTTGCCTACATTAGAATAAACAAATTTGTTTATTTATTATGTTTTTGTTTATATAGAATTAGTTTGTAAGTCAATGAGAATTTAGGTGTTTGTTAGAAAAGTGAATGTATGTAAATAACATTATACACCACATTTTCTTTTGCAGTGTTACCAGTACATATGTATATTTGTTAAATGTATATTGTTGTTTGTATGCTTTGCTTGGAGTAATTTCAAGGTAATGAACTGTTGTTAATTGCTAGGAGTTCGACGACCTACGGGACCAATGTACAAGACCTGTTGCTTTTGGTGTTTAAGTTTCACTGAGTAAATAAGTATGAAGAAAGTGCCGGGTGATTTTCATCCATTTTCCTACTAGGTCTTATGATAATGGGCGAGCTATGTTGTCGAACTACTCTGACCTCCGACCTGCTGAGTTAGCCATGCGGCATTTGTAATTTACGTTAGAGCCGTTTGGCACGGTAATATTTCTTGTACAATATTTCAATGTAAATTTAATTTAAGAAAATTTAAAAGCGTGTCATACAGCTTTGTAAAAATTAATTTAAATTTTGAAGCAAAAGTTGAGAATATTTAGAAATCGTTCTATTTATTATTTAACAATGCGTCAGTATCTGCGCAGAATGCGAATTTTTGCAAACACGCTAAAGACTTTTCTTTCTCTTTAAATTTGCTAATATTTCATATTATTGTAGCAACACTAGCTCTAGTACAATATAGATCGATATCGTTTATATCCATTTTGAAGGTTTCAGAAGTTCCAATAACTCGAATAACAACTTACGAACTTTTTAGGGTTAGAACTGCTAACCACTGTAAACACACTGTACCCGCGAAATTGAAATATTAGTCATTTTGGTAATGACAACCCGAGAAAACGCAGGCGCACCAATAGAAATTGACTCATTTTTTGAAATTAAATCTATAATCGTGTTATACAGAATACATTTTTCACCTTAATTTTGATATTATTTTTCTAGTAAGTTTTTGTCATAAAATTTACAATAAATTTTAAAACATTTTTTATTTGAAAAATATTACGGTGTCAAACGGCTTTTACAGGGAAATTTTCTCTCAATGTTATACCAAGAAATTCTGCCGAGCTGACGGAGGCCATTTGATTATTATTAAATGAGAACTGAAAGCTGTCTCTATTTATTTTACGAGAAAAATGGGGACAGTTTGTCTTATCATTTACTGACAGATTTCTGGCAGTCCACCATCTATAAATTGACTCAGAATGTATTGAGTTTTGTTTTGGATTTTCTTTGGATTGCGTGCCAAGACCACCATTGAAATATTGTCTGCAAACATATAGCTCAATAGCTAGATATCAAGAAGATTAGTGGTCTCAGTACGGAGCCCTGAGGCACTCTCACTGTAACAACTAGTCACTAGAAGTGAATTAACTCTGATTTGTCTTTCCGAAAGCTAAGATTTAATTGAACTTAGTATCCTTTCTCTAACTGAGTGCTAAAGCAGACAAATTTTCAACGACGATGCTTCAAAGGAAGAAAACATTATGTGTATAAAGTGATTTTCATTCACGTTTTATCAGTGCAACATCACATTGAAATTGAACTTAATTATGTCCTTGTTCATACGTCTCTTGGAAATAAACAAAGTTCTCGAATATAATTTTTTATTCTGGCACTTGTTAGCTTAATGACTATAAACATATCATACATGTTATTTCTTTTTATGTATCTGCGAGCTTGTAAACCGTATGAAGAAAGTGTGATTGCTGTGTCAGTAAACGATTATTCTGTTTAAACATTTTATTAATGATATCTTCATTACGATTTCTTTTTCAAAAAAGTGAAAAATAAGTATGTGAAGTAGTACGAACAAAAATTTATTCTGTATAAACTTCAATCCTAAATCTAATTTCGACAAAAGTTTCATGATTCTGAAATAAATAGAATAGAAGCTGCAGCAGTTTTTAGTGATTTTACAGCTATTGATTCTCAAGTGTACGTATCTCAATGTCGTCTTTTTTTATTTTTTGTTCAACGAATATGCCAGATTCTATAAAAATATAAATACGTAACAAATTGACAAAGTTTCAGATAAAATCTAGTTTAAATAAGATTGAAAATGATTTCATATATACTGACCTATGCGTTTAAAAGTAAAACTAGAAAATATAATATACACACCTGTTTAAACGGCGACCAGATGGCAAGAACTGGAATTCCTTATCGCTGCTGTATTAAAAATTTCATCTTTTTGTTCACATGTGGTTTAAAGAGTTACTGATAACAATTTTCTAGGCATATTATTCAGTCGTGTGTTTGATTTAAAACAGAGTAGTTGTACTGATCGGCGGGCGTCGCGGCGTGGTTTTAATGCAAGTCTAAAGACTGCGATTCCAGTATTTTGAGTGTTAATGTGTTTTAGTTTCACAAAGCGCCTAAGGACATATCTTTTTAGAATCGAAGAGGTACATCCGTAATCACTAAAAAGATCCAGGTAATTGTTATTTATTTTCATTGCAATTTTCAAAAGAAATGTATTTTAATGTAATCGTAAAAACATATTCACTTTATTAGTCCAGTCTGTCAGTAGGTTGATTTTTATTTATTAGATTACTAATTTATTGTAAGAAAACCATTTTATAATTGTTACTATATATATATACGTTGTACTACATAAATAGTATACCTACGCCGGAAAGAATACTTAAATTAAATCAACTTGCAGTAATGCACTAAATTCATATTTGTCTATTTTTAAATAATTTAATGAATTATTATGGATTGCCATATCTGGTGTTTGCTGTTGTTTTAAAAATCATTTTTTTTCTTTTATGTTTTTACACCAAATTGGTAAATCGTTAAATGGAACAAAAAATACAATAATTTAATACGCATTAAACTGAATTTAATGAAATTTTAAACCCAGCTCCCGCTAATGTACTATAAATTATAATTAAATTTTTTAATAAAAAAACCTTTACTATATAATATTTAGATTTTAATTAAATTGAGGAAGCTATAAGTGAAGGTTAAAATGATTTTTGAAAAACGATCTTTCATCCTCTCTGTTTTATTCTATATAACAAAGACCAGAGGAAAAGAAAAGACATTCAAAGAAGAGCTATCTGTATCTGACGTTGATAGATGAAGGCTATATACTCTGTGATGTGAGTGATTATCATATTAACACCACTTAGGATAATCAAGAATGCTAATCTTCCCGCACACATTTAATAAATTTTTTTGTTGGTTTCATCAAAGGCAAGAAATTATAATTGAAAGAAAACAAAAACAAAAAGTGGAAACAAAATAGAATTAGTAATCCGCGAAGCTATCAGTTGAAAGAGTTTTCGAATACAACTCACTTGAATCTTATCCTACATACAAAGAACAGAAAATAACTAAATGAACAAATTTATCACCGCTTCCATCCTTTAAAAATTTATAGCGCGGGTTTTCGTTTTCGTTTTTCACCAGTCACGTTTGGGTTTATCTTATTTTTTATTCTCCTTTTAGTTTACCTTCATTCCAATCCGTGTTGAGTTTTCCTTTTGCGTAAATCCGTATTTATGGTAAGTAGTATCGTCGTAGCGAGAGAGAATGAATACACACATCTAAATATAAATTTAAAGGTGACGCTAGTTTCTTCTGCCATTAATCTGGTGTTATGCAAGTTCGATATTCCAACAATGATTCAATCACGAATGAACGCGTCATTGCAAAATCCTAATTTTTGTGCATTCCACTTTTTAAAGTAAATTAGTTTTGCGCAAGCTTTAAAAAATTAATTACTATAATTAAGACTATTAATTATGTAATTAATGTCTTAATTTATTTACTAGCTTTATTAATGGTTTTAAAAATAAAGAATCTTTCAAGATATGGAAGTCTACATAAAGTAAATATAATTTCATCTGAGAATCCTTCATCTATTGATGACAAAAAGAAAATTCGGTAAGGTGAATTTTTGTTTATAAATTACAGCTGGTCTACAAATTAAATGTAACCTTGGTTAATCGTCAGAAAGGAATTTACTCGTTTCCTATAGATCTCCGGCGTTGAATTTGAATGTAAACGTCAAACGTCCTTATTAAAGTGATTCTTGATACCTATAGTCAAATAAATACTCTGAAATTCAATACGTTAAGGTGAACGAAGTATTTTGAGAAAAAACGTAAGTCCTGGGGTGATGAATTTTGTTTCTACAAAAGTGTACAAATATTTACCCTTCGCCCTTATAAGTTGTATGTAACGATTTGACGAAGTGATTTGAAATTTACCTACAATATTGCTTGGTTCACACTACATAGTTGTGTACCACATGCATTTGGTCAACACGGTGGGGGGGGGGGGGATATTATATAAAATATTATGTTCCTACCATCTTCCTATTTACTGATGATGAATGTATCAAACTTTACTAGATGATTCTAGGAGTTATTTTGAGCAGAAAATCTATATAAATAGCGTACATATCCCGTTTATAAGAATTAACGTACTTATATTTTTAAAAACCAGTAATAACCTGTAAGGTATTTACCCAAGAATACAGGGCTATTCAAAAGAGACGACAGGCGTAACTCAACTTAATTTTTTTAGGACAACTAGCAAACTGCATACAAAAAAGAAATGAAATTAAAATGAAAAAGCTGTAGAAATGTGCAAATGGGTTGCATCCAACATTCTATTAGGCTTGTCATCTTTTTTACATTACCCCGTATTTCACACATTAAATTAAAGTCTGTATCACTACGAGGGTGGTCTGAAAAGTTTCCGACCTCAACGTGAAGATGGCAGCACTAGTAAATAAAAACTACTGAATTTCGTTGTTCATCTGTTGACAGTTACTCACCAAAGTTTCAGCCATTTTGGACGCGCAGTTTTTTATGTAACAGTCGTTTGAGTGAGTTGATGTGAGTTTTTTTGTGAAAATGGACAAAATCGAGTATCGAGCTGTCATTAAATATTTGTTTTCGAAAGGCAATACGCCTTCGCAAATAAAAGATGAGTTGGATTCTGTGTATGGGGACTCTGCGCCATCATTTACCACAGTGAAACTTTGGGCTGCTGAATTTAAACGTGGCCGTAAGAGCTTGGGAGACGATGAACGTTCGGGACGTCCAAAAACTGCAACTACCGACGAAAACATCGCCAAAGTTCACCAAATGGTGCTAGACGACCGCCGAATTTAAGTGAGAGAGATAGCAGAGGTTATGAACATGTCAAAAGAACGTGTTTGTCACATATTAAATCAACATTTAGGCATGAGAAAGCTGTCCGCGCGTTGGGTGCCGCGTTTGCTCACGTTAGACCAAAAACGTGTTCGAATGAATATTTCCAACGCTCTTTTGGCGCAGTTTAGGCGAAATAAATCCGAGTTTTGGCGCCGATTAATTACTGTAGATGAAACTTGGATACACCATTATACGCCCGAAACAAAAATACAGTCCAAACAGTGGACTGCAAAGGGGGAACCGGCTCCAAAAAAAGCAAAAACTGTTTTTTTCGGCTGGGAAAGTGATGGCGACTGTTTTTTTGGGATAGTCATGGAGTTATTTTAATCAATTATCTTCAAAAAGGAAAAACCATTACAGGAGCATACTATGCATCATTACTGGACAAGCTGAAAGCAGAACTTGCGAAAAAACGGCCACATTTGCAGAAAAAGAAAATCCTGTTTCACCAAGACACACCTCAGCGGTTGCCATGGCAAAAATCCACGAATTACGGTTTGAACTGCTTGACCATCCGCCTTACTCACCAGATCTAGCCCCAAGCGACTTCTTTTTGTTTTCTCATCTAAAAATTGCGCTCGGAGGACAAAGATTTTCGTCAAATGAAGAGGCAATCACCTTCGTGAACAATTATTTTGCAGAGAAAAATGCCGAGTACTATTTGGATGGGTTACAGAGATAGGAGCATCGCTGGGAGAAGTGTGTAGAGTTACAAGGAGACTATGTTGAAAAATAAAAAAAATTTTTAGAAAAAATGTCTTGTATCTTTGATAGGTCGGAAACCAGACCACCCTCGTATTTTATACATGATTAAGACACTACTGTTAGATTCTGCGTTTAAGTTCGTTTCCCTAATTCTACCCTTAAAGGAAAACATTGAATAAACTAAACCGAAGTCATTAAAAACCGCTTAATTAGTGCATTTTTAGAAAAAATAAAAACGAGATCATGAGATTGTAGTTAAGCCTTTGAAAAATTAACGTAAAATTAAATTGAAATGAAACTGTAATTTAAGACTACTTAAAACATAGACTGTAAGCAGTGTAAGCAGTTCACTAAAGTGGAATTCTGTCGCACTCTGGGTATTCCACTGCCATCTTATCTATTTGAGCATTCCAAGACCTACTACATTATGTAAGCGCTTCTAATTATCTTCTTATAGTTTTTCTTATTTACTATTGTCAAAGATTGTATAATGATTTTCGAAACCGTAAACGTTTCTCAAAATCGTATTCTCAAACCGTAGGGGAGAAGTGGGAACAGTAGTACACTTTTGTCCTTTTATTTAATAAAATCATTGATTTTGGTTATAATTTTACAAAAGTTGACACTTATGCAAATTGGCACATGAATTTATTTTGTGATCAGTCTAAAACTTAAATCTGGACCACTTGCATTAGGTATGAAGAAAAAAAGGATGGTTTGCAAATAATCCACTGTACCATTAAATAGGGGTACAGTGAAACATATCTAAGGGTACAGTGACACATTTCAAAGTAGATAGTACTGCAGAACTTACAATACTAGATTCAATATCACGCATAGTAAAACACATGGAGTAATTAAATAATTTGTCAATCAAACTTTATTGTTTATACAAAACTACAATAGAATCATATAGAGAAATAAAAAATAAGGTACCGTCTTGTACTCGTAATAGTGACAATTGGAAGTAATATATCACAAAACTTAAGATATCTTTTCATTAGAAATTCTTAAACAAATAAAAATATTTTTTAAACTGAACTTAACATTTAAGAAATGTTGAAAATGTAAAAGTTTATATAAAAAGATTTTATTTTAACCCTTGCCTGTAATTATTAAAATCAACATCAAAGACCATGAACTCAGAACAACGTTTGGTTCCACCTACCTGAGTTGGCTTTGGTAAATTAAAAAATAGGTTTTAAATGTTTGAAGTAGTTAACAGCTATATCATCGTCAGAAATCTCTGTTATCTCTCCTACCGAATACATTTTCATTTTATTTCGTCTTTCACCTTCGCACACTAAAACAAACTGTTCCACTTCACTAACGTGTTCTGTAGGAAAATCCTCATTCTCTACAGTAAAATCTCCAGGATCGATACTGTAGTATCGTGATAGGATATATCTTCACTTTCATCTGATGATGATTCAACCAAAGTAACTTGTTTTTTCATAATTGAACTTTTCATACGAGTACATGCCGCTATTCTCTGTTTGACTGTTTTGTTTTTTGTCCGTAGCATTAGTTCTTTTTCTATCTGATTTTTTACGCGAGTGTCAGTCAGAACTTGACTTTTCTTCCGTCTTTTATTTGTTGCCTTTCGTTCCCCAGCTTTGTGAAGTGGCCGAATTACAAAAGAGATTACGAACTTCCTTTTCGGACTGTGGCAGTTTTCTTTATTGGTCGAAGATTCTGGAGTTCTTTCTCGGATCTCCCAGTCAGTTAGTTCTTTAAAATTATCTAGTGGTGGATCTGCTTCATTAGAGCCGAAACTTTCCTTGCTAGTCGAAGGCTGTGGAGTTTGTTCTCGAAGTTCCTGAACAGTGCAATTGTTAGCGCTTTCAACTGTTTGATTTTCGTGATTAATGGTTGACACATCGTGTTCATTTCTATCACTGAGAATAGGAAATCATCATCAGAAAAAATAATGCTATTTAGAGTCCATATACTTGTACATCTGAAACCATCTATAATATTATTAGGCGTTACCGCTTTTATATAAGCCATGTCAGATATAGAAATGGTTTTTCCAGGGTTTGATAGCATCCAATCGTTGCAGACAATATTGCAGTTATTTTTGAAAGACTTGTATACTGTACGATCCGGCGGTTGAAGTCTCGAACTTGTATGTGGTGGATTCACCTTTCTCCAGAGATCAATTGGCCGACTTGTTTCATTCCTTTCTGAGATAGAACATTTAGGGGATTATGAACCGTTGTTAGTCCCGTCTCATCTAAATTGTAAATTATAAGGTAAACGCACATAATTACGTCCAGCTCCAGCCGTCCACCAGCGAATCAATTATTGTTTTATAAATAAATTATAGCACCATAAATAAGGGAGATTTTTAGCTTTGTGTTATCTACTATTCTTTGTTCTAAGGATTATGTTACATTCATTCCGGTAAATAAAAGTTATATGTTAATTATTAGCATTTATCTACTGCCAGTACGTGATTGTGTTTACTACCACTGCCATTGAGTGCGTTTTTATTAACGAAAAACGGTTGCATTCTAGGTAAAATTTGCGCATTTTTGTGGACATCTTCGTAAAAATTTTTGTTTGGTAAATTAAAGCAATGGTCCTTCTTAATATTTAATACAAGAAATCCTGGATTTTAATTAAACAAATGTCGAAAATAAGGTAAGCAGAGTACCGCCGCCTTCCACTGTCGTGCGGTAGGTATTCCACAATACTGAGATTTTATATTATTGTTGCTCGACTTTTTAAATTAATTTTGTTGATTAGCACCTACATTTATTAATCTTTCTATTATTTATTTGATGGTTATTATTCTCTTAAAAAAAAAATCTAATTTTAGGAAGTCAACATGTCCAAACAACCAACTTAAGTGAAAAATTAACTTTTAAAGAGTATCATGTAGAAAGTAAGAATTAAATTCATTTGTTTATTAATTATTACTTATTTTGTATTTGCATGTATTTTTTAAGATAAATTCTTTTCGTTTCAATAAATCGTTTATGATCAAATGCAAGAAAGGTATAAAATTGTTAAATTATTTTATGCTTATGGCGAGTAACGAAGATATCGCTAAAACAGATTTAATTTGCCAAACATGTGAACCGAATAAAGCTTCCAAGAACTCGTATGTATCATTTAAGAAATAATCATACATCACGTTTATACGATGTTTACAGCTTTGTTTCTTTAAAGGGCGGTACTATGACCTCGACGGCGGATTTCTAGTAAATAGCGGCGGATTACGGGACCAAAGTGTCGGTTTTAATGAATTATTTTTTTTCTCATATAAAACTAAACGCTTAATGACTTTTGACGATTTAGTATGAATATCATTTAGATATGCATAACTATATAGAAAGTTTCATTAATAAATATTATTTCGTTTTAAATTTAAACGAATTTGAACTTCAAATATTGTTTAGGTGGCAGAGGATTGGTGCTTTTACCCTATGTGGTCCCAGTTTCGAATTTTCAAATTTTTCATATACAGAAACAACATTATCAAAAAACTCCTTGACTGTTGTTCTATTAAAGCTGGTAACCCTGGCTAAACTGGTTGCTTCGGGCTTTCTGATAGAGATTTGAGGCCTTCTTTTACGAAATCTTTTAAACCAGTCCTTACCTTCTATTTTATTAACTTTCCATGAATTTGGAACTTTTAATTTATTCTTTTCTGCCAATTCATATGCTAGAAGTTTGCACTTCTTTTTTGTTAATCCATGATGAATTTTACTAGATAAAATTAAATATTCTTTTAATTCCTCTTCTACTTCCATAGAAAAAACTTTATTTACGCTATAATTAGGTGTAAATCTATAGTTTTTTTATATCACTATTTGCTGTTTGCTTAAACTTCAACAAATATCTTTGCAGAGTCGTTACAGGTATTCCATAAACTTTGCTGGCCTGTCTCAAACCATAACCATCATTACGTATTTTTGATACAGCCTCTTTCGTAATATCTTCTGGGGTATTTCCCATTATTCTATTAATCAACTTTCGTGTTCAAGGCATTTCTTTTGAAAACGAAAGAACTTAAGTGATACTACATTTGCTTTAAAAGTAATTTATTTACATGAGATATTAAAAACATGGGCACAGTGATACAGTGTTCCACCGTACCCTAAAACAGAATGTATCAGTGTACCTCTATCGGGCATATTTGAAACAACCCGTTTTTAAATAGATTGTGAAATGTCTTGTGTAACTAATAAATTGAAAAAGACTTAACCAGATATTTACCTTACATGGTAGAAATAGCACTTCTCATAAAAAATGTAGACAAGTCACATTAAACAACTACATATTTATTACTTCGAAAAAATTACTTTTAGCACATAAAGTATCGCCATGTTGTGATTCATTTGTTGTGCTTCTACTCTTAGCTACTAAGGGGCAATACATACTGTAAGTTTATCAATTAATAAATATGTTTTGGTAGAAAAAAGCAAAATGTTTTACTGTACCCACTGTGCCACTGTTCCCACTTTTCTCCTATTTACATTACAAAAAGAAACTACGTCTGAGTGCTACTACGGGTTTTAATTAAACTCTGAGATAGGTTTAAAAGGCACTTTAAATAACCAGGAAGGACGGGAAAAAACGATTGGAATAGTAAAATACCTGGTAGTAGTTGCTCAGTATCCTAACAAGATCCATCTTCATAAAAATAGCATAGAAATAACAATAGCAGTGGATTCTTTAAATATTTACTGGTTTAGCACATTTTTGTATAATTAGGGCAGGATATAAGCACGTTTTGTAAATCTCCATAAGAATAAATGTCTTATAAATTATACCATTCAAGGGTTACTGGATTTAATATGTAATGCTTAATCTTCGAAGAAATATTCGGCTCGAAACAAGATTTGAACTCACGACCTTTGGTTTTCCGTGCTAATACTCTACCTAGCGAGTATTAAAAATAATCTGTAAATTATGTTTGCTGCTAGACAACAATGCATATACAAAGACACGAATGGCCTAATAACTCAGTAGAGCATCGGTAGGGAGGTTCGGAAGCCGAAGGTTGCAGGTTAAAAAAATTTGGATTGGTTTATTTGATACATTTTAGCATTTTGGTTTTTCTTCATAAAACTATTTTTCTGTTGCAATTTCTACTTGAAATATAATCTTGGATCTAATTTTATTGGTAGTAACATTTGCTTAATTATCTTAACTTGAATATTTCA
>VTPC01001559.1:54975-67315 GCA_011009095.1 Ignelater luminosus
ACTTCCATAGAAAAAACTTTATTTACGCTATAATTAGGTGTAAATCTGTAGTTTTTTTTATATCACTATTTGCTGTTTGCTTAAACTTCAACAAATATCTTCGCAGAGTCGTTACAGGTATTCCATAAACTTTGCTGGCCTGTCTCAAACCATAACCATCATTACGTATTTTTGATACAGCCTCTTTCGTCATATCTTCTGGGGTATTTCCCATTATTCTATTAATCAACTTTCGTGTTCAAGGCATTTCTTTTGCAAACGAAAGAACTTAAGTGATACTACATTTACTTTAAAAGTAATTTATTTACATGAGATTTTAAAAACATGGGTACAGTGATACAGTGTTCCACCGTACCCTAAAACCGAATGTATCAGTGTACCTCTATCGGCCATATTTGAAACAACCCGTTTTTAAATAGATTGTGAAACGTCTTGTGTAACCAATAAATTGAAGAAAACTTAACCAGATATTTACCATACATGGTAGAAATAGCACTTCTCATAAAAAATGTAGACAAGTCACATTAAACAACTATATATTTATTACTTCGAAAAAATTACTTTTAGCACATGAAAACAAACATTAACGTCCACTTTCTAAAGTATCGCCACGTTGTGATTCATTTGTTGTGCTTCTACTCTTAGCTACTAAGGGGCAATACATACTGAAAGTTTGTCAATTAATAAATATTTTTTTGTAGAGAAAAGCTAAATGTTTTACTGTACCCACTGTGCCACTGTTCCCACTTTTCTCCTATTTACATTACAAAAAGAAACTACGTCTGACTGCTACTACGGGTTTTAATTAAACTCTGAGATAGGTTTAAAAGGCACTTTAAATAGCAAGGAAGGACGGGAAAAAACGATTAGAATAGTAAAATACCTGGTAGTGGTTGCTCAGTATCCTAACAAGATCTATCTTCATAAAAATAGCATAGAAATAACAATAGCAGTGGATTCTTTAAATATTTACTGGTTTAGCACATTTTTGTATAATTAGGGCAGGATATAAGCACGTTTTGTAAATCTCCATAAAAATAAATGTTTTATAAATTATACCATTCAAGGGTTACTGGATTTAATATGTAATGCTTAATCTTCGAAGAAATATTCGGCTCGAAACAAGGTTTGAACTCACGACCTTTGGTTTTCCGTGCTAATACTCTACCTAGCGAGTATTAAAAATAATCTGTAAATTATGTTTGCTGCTAGGCAACAATGCATATACAAAGACACGAATGGCCTAATAACTCAGTAGAGCATCGGTAGGGAGGTTCGGAAGCCGAAGGTTGCAGGTTAAAAAAATTTGGATTGGTTTATTTGATACATTTTAGCAGTTTGGTTTTTCTTTATAAAACTATTTTTCTGTTGCAATTTCTACTTGAAATATAATCTTGGATCTAACTTTATTGGTAGTAACATTTGCTTAATTATCTTAACTTGAATATTTCACTCACGGTGGAAACTGAACTAGTTAACCATTGAAGTGACAAATATTTTCTTTGTGAAAAAATGCCAAAAGAACTACTAGACAAATGTAAGCTTCGAGTTTATCTTTTAAGTAGGATATAAAGTTTCAAATAGGTACTGTCGAAATATACTGGCAGATGTAATTCATCGTCTCAACGTTCTATTGTTGTAATTTATACTAGACCTTTTACGTTGTAGACATATCAAATCCTTTTTAAATGATCCATTTATATTTTTTTCTCTTATTTTCTCTAAAATACTCAAATATGAAAATGTTTGAAATCCTTTTGACTCACATTCAACTCGATGCTATAGTAATCCATTTGGGATTATCGAAGTAGGTATCCTTTTAGATGCAATAACATCAATCACAATACTTTTGTGACGTCTGCAGAAAGTCAAGTACGTTCAAAAGCACTAAAACAACATAAAATCTAACATACATGATATATGTGAATTCTTATATGTAGAAATTCAAGCAGGTTATTACAAATAAAATTGATTTTCCTCATAGAAGGTTTCTCGCGCTCTTGTATACTTAAAATGCGAGTTGTCAACCTAAAGGTTGGCGCAGTTTGTCGTTATACAATAAATAACGTAAAAGCTATATATTACTTCAAAATGCCGTCTATAGCGAGTTTCATCTTTGAAATACTTTTGCGTTCTGCTCCGTTTGTTAAACGGAATGAATTTTTTTATATGTGCGTATATTGCGCTGCTTTCATTTTTTCAGTTGTTTGTGACGGTTATGATTGAAAAAAAATGCAATGTATTTTGGAATTGGGTTCCCTCGGTTTCTTAAACGTTTTTATATGACATGCTATGACTGTTTCAACAATGAAGAAGCACTGTAAACGCACTTCAGTATTTACAAAAAATATTCTAAGCAAGAAAAAATGTAAAACTTATTTTTATATTTTTCACTATGTTGAAGTATTATCCTTCTGCAGATTTGCAATTTCTTCTTTGTGTTGACCATTGAAAGCTTTCATTTTTCGCTATTAGCAATAATATATTTAAAAACCTAGTGATCATTTGTTTCAGTAAATTTTAAAGGATGTAAAATTGTTACTTCACAACTACATTAATCCTTAGCATATAAGAAAAATTATTTGTAAATATTATTATGCAACGTAACATAATGCTAGTTAAAGACTTTTTTCAAGTTAAATTGATCATTATGACGAAAATAAATCAAATATGAATACCGGGTGATTAAAGTCGTTATTATAACAGACAGGACTGCTAAGTTTTAATGGCATATCCCTCTGATAAATGTCAACTTTTGTGAATCTCAAGGAGTTTTAACAAGTTTGTACAAGTGAAAAACGTGGAGTGTAGGAAGAAAGAAAAGAATAATTAAAACAATAAAAATCATATCTCCTGTAGCAAAAGTTTCTTAGAAAAGAAAAGCTGATGCGTAGGTACCTACCAATACCATAAAAACCCGAAGACTGACATAAACTTTATGAAAACTTCATTTATGTGTATGCAGAATTGCGAAGGTTGTTGCTTTTTCTGCTTTTCCATTGAAATACCCTCTCAAAGATCTCCTGCTTCTTTGAGTACGCACAACTTTAAAATCTATGCAAATATCTACCGTATGCTAAAGTAGTTCTTCTGACTGACAATAAAATTTAAAATATTCTTTAATAATTCTGTCCTTTTTTTATTAGCAAAAGAATAATATAAAAACATTAAAACTTAACAAACTAAATTTAATTCAAGCATCTTACGAATTTTAATTTGCTAAATCACAAATAAATTAAATAGTTTTGTCATTTTAAAATTCTAATTTAATTAGTTTAAAAGTTGTTGTTGCATAATCTTTATAAAATATGTCGTTTTCGGATAAAATCAAACTTTATGAAATTCTTCTAATTACAAGTCACAAGATGGAATCTTCTGAATAATGCAAATAATGATTATTATTTGTTTATGTTTTTTCGTGATAAGAGTATTACAAGAAAAATAGAAACTCTAAGTAAAATGAACACCCTGTATAGCAAATACCCTTATTATTATTTCTCTATAGCGCAGGGATCTATTGCTATACATATTATAATTTAGTAATAATAGAAAAGTACGACTTAAATGATAGAAAATTGTACTACACCTTCATACATAACACATACTACTTTATGAAATTAACAGTTTCTGTTTCACCTTTTTCTCTGAGAATATTTTTGCAGTAAAATGAGCCGTGAGAAATAAATGATAAGAAATAAAATAAAAAATTTTTCTATGCGGTTCATTCTAAGAAATGAAGCTACTAAAATAAACAATAAGAGTAATTCGAGCAAATGTCGTTACTCACAGAAATGTAAAGGAAACTGTATACAAGGTGACCCAATAATTTCTGATCTGGGGGAGAATAGCTTATTTATTTGTAAAACTAGCAAAACACGTACTACAGGACTACTGTAGGTAACTGTAATTACTTTGGTTTAGTAATAGGAAACAGAGTTGTACAGATACGACACCATGCCTGTGTGCAAGATATTCTCGTGGGCCCTTTCAATAAACATCCAAGTACATGCAGATAAACAGATAAATTGCCTTTATATAAGAATCTGCAGAAACCTGTTTTTCGGAAATATGCATTTGTGTATTGTATCTGTGGAATAACTGACTGTTGTCTTGCATGCTAGATTGAAAATATTAACAGATCTTCTTGCTGATCAGTTGTAAGACCCGAATGAACCGTCGAACTGAACGAAAAAGGGTAATCGATAATAATTCATAAACATGGGAGCACTAACACTCGTACTTATTAAATGCAAAAATAATACTGACAGGTTATTAGAATTAAGAGATTTTATAGTTTGCTCTTTAAGGCACTACGTAAAAGGAGGGCCCACCAACAATGGCTTTGTATTTTGGTACTCGAGCTTGACACTGGCCGAATTGTCATAAGACTGGAGTTTTCCTTATTTGACTTCCATCTTTATCTCTAGATAAGAAGAAGCTATCAAGCTTTGATAGTTTTTTTACTTTCTTCTAGTTCCTTTTCGTTTTGCTGAATCAAATAGTTGTTTCTTATATGAACTCATATTATTCTACCACTTGTTAAAGGTCCCGTGTTCTATTATTTGCTAAACGTAAGGTACATGGAGAACAACTTTCTTCTTAACTAATTTCTAAAACTAAAAAAATTTCTAAAAGGCTTACTTACAAAGCTATTTAAGTAATCTAAAAGAATAGTTTGTCGTTGCCGAACATTTGGGTGTAACAAAAAAAGAAACTCGATTTCGGAAAAACATTCTTAGACTGATGTATTATGATTTCAAAAAGCAAGAACTTTAAAATTTTTAAGTCAGTTATCACCAATGAAAAATTTACTTATGAAGATCTTGAATCTACAAATCTCTAGAATTCACAGGTTTGTAGTCAGCGGAACCTGCTGAGTACCGATACCGGTGATTATACGGACTTGATAGGGAAGAATTAGTGTTCATTGGGTGGATGGGCCTTTGGTTTTAATGTTTTTTGTGGGTACATAAACGTTATAGTACTTATCAGTTAGTATAACCGAGATAATTTCCTGCTGGGAAGCTTTGACGTCCAGTTATTATGATTTGGGATATTTAGATTTTGGTTTCGTAAGTAGGTTTGGTGTGTAGTAAAAGTTTTTCTTGAAATCTAAAGAACGTTATTGGAGAAACTGCTTTGTGGTTTCCTCTGTAAGTAAATGTTCTTTCTTGATTGTCTTAGAACGATTTCCTTATCAGGGGTACTTAGGTACGTTATAATATGCAGATTTTAGGATAGTTTTCCATTCTGTTGAGTTGTTTAAGAAACTATCAAAGTTCTCTATTTCTTAGCGGTCTTCCATCTCCAGATTTGTGATTGCATGTATCGTTTTAATTATTTAATATTCTTCTACATTTAGTTTTTCTTTGCTGTTTTGGTGGGTATAAGGGTAGTCACTTTCTAAACTTAACCAATGAAACTGTAGTTTCAACTCAGTTTTTTAAAGATACTTTGGTACTATTCAGATGGGATAATTCTTACAGATTTAAATATACAGTGTGTAAAAAAAGTAACGCACAAATTCATTTATGGCGTTCTACGACCGCGAGCAATAAACAAAAACAAAAACAATAACTTTGACAGGTCGCCATTTTGTTTTGGGGAGTTGAAATTTCCTGAAACTTCGACATTAAACGTATATCAGTGAGAGCTTCAGAATAAGCTATTACACAAGTACTCTTTGTATCTATTTTTTTACAAAATGGTGTCCTCACGCCAGCTTGAAATTTGGAGCAAAAAATCGACGTGTTCAAGCATTCTTTCGAAAAATTAGAAATATCGCCATAAACGAATTTGTGCATTCCTTTTTTTATACACGAGTATACGTATAAGTCTTATAAGATTATTTTCGACCTCAGACAGGACTCCAAAGCCTACTACCTTAGATTAACTATAGCAACAATACTCTAATTAATAGTCCAGTAGCCAGGTGATTGATGGATGCAAAATTTGACGGATTTCGATCTCTTTCATTCCTAACGTTTTGCAGGGTGCCAAACTTGAATCTGAGGCTTGCCAACAAAATTTCTTGACGGAACATTCACAAAATTTTAGGACTGTTTTTGGTTTTTCGCTTACAACTTCAGAACAGTGCAAACTAAAGAGCATAAAGTTCTGCGTCGAATGAACTACTACAAGCCAAAGTCGGTCCAGCCGTATGGCCGCAATCGACAGTTGAAGTATGTCTATTTTTGTCAACTTGGCTATAAACCCTGGTATAGTCACATTTAAACGTCTCTAACATGAAAACGGTTATCCTTAAGTAAATAATTCATAAAATAAAAGTTGTAGAGCATCAAATTCTACGTTCAGTGAGTACCTACTTTTCTAAATTTAGTCAAATACAAATTTAGAAATTTTAAACTTTAAAATCACGTTTTTGGCGGTGCGCCCCCACTTGCCTACTCGATACCCACCTCATTTACGTATATGGTATTTTTATGGGTACAGGTAATTCTTCAACAATTACAATTCAAGATTTTATTAATACACAGTAAGAGAGGAAAAGAAAAGTACAATGTAGCAGCTTGTTATATACAAAAAATTTTAATTAAGTTTATGTTTAATAGAGCCTCTATCTCGTCGACGACGGTCCCGGCTGATGGAGAGATTCATCACCTAGTAAAATGAATGAGATGGCTAAAAAACAAGTACAAAATATATGGTGGTAATGGACATACCTTGTGCTCCTTGGAATTCCTCGTCTACTGGCTCTTGATCCGTCTCTCCCGAAAATTATGCAAGGTCCTTGTCATAAAGATCTTCCAAGGCAGCTGAGTGATCGGCACACTTCCTCACAATTGGCGCAAGTTGGAGAGCAGTGCAACCCTGCCTTTCTGTAGCCATAATACCCTGGGCAGCCTTTCTTGCATTTGCAAGATATAAGGCGTATAGTAGGATAACTGGTGCGGGGTTCAGTAACGTCGTCACCGGCATGGGACCACTTTTGCACAATCTCCACCTTTAGTCCTCAGGTCTCTTTTCGTACCTAAGCCATTTCTGTACCTGGTAGTACACTCTCAAGAAATGCTGTTGAGCTGCTGCCTCACTGGGTGGTCGTGAGGCGATGTTGAATCAAGGGTTGTAGGAGGTTGTCACGTAGTGTTTGTATCTCAGGTGATTTAAAGATGTCGCATCCTTTTGCCCATACAATGCTTTGAGAAATGCTTCTTCTGCTGTGACTATGTTGTCCTGAGCGGCCTGACAGTTTTGAAAGATGTGTATGACGTCTGCCAGTTTGGGATTCTTTTTCAGGACGTTGAGAAATTTTATCTTCGCCTGGTTGAATAATGCAGATGTAGTGTTGCATCCACTCATCGCATGTAAAAATTATATATGGTCTGATATTATTTTGTCTGCTGCGAGATGAGGATCATATAGGGTTTGAGGCACTTTCCCTTTTCCTGGTTTCAGGAATAAAACATTGTTTTGGCTTGGAGTAGGAAGACCAATTAAGGCTATATAACTTTCATTCTATGAGTTTTTCACAATATAAATAGTTAGTAATATAATAAAATAGTTAGTAAATTTAGTATGTAAATAGCCGTTTTCAAGTTACAGACGTTTAAATGTGACTAGTTATATCAGGATTTTAGCCAAGTTGACTAATATCGACGTTTTTCGACTGTCAATTGCGGCCATACAGCTGGACCGAATTTGGCTTGTAGTAGCTTATTCAACCCAGAATTTTATGCTCTTTAATTTATCAATTAGTGATTTGTTTGCTAGGATGGACCGTTCTGAAGTTATAAACGGAAAAACAAGAAAAGTCCCAAGATTTTGTAGTTATTTGCGTTTTGGACGATGTAACGTCACTAAATTTCGTTGGAAAACCTCAGATTCGAGTTCAGCACCCCAAAAAACATACAGAATGAAAGAGATCAAAACTCCACCAAATTTCGCATCCATCGAGCCTTTCTGAGTACCTGGTTACTGGACTTTAATTGCGTTACCATGTCATTCTCATACAAAGGTGAATATTTTCTATTTATATTTTTTATTTATGGTTTTCAGGTAGAATGTAAAATATACTCGCCTTTGTAAAAGAACAGCTTGGTAGCTGAATTGGTTAGAACTGATATACTCGTAGTTAACCAACGGTCGCAGATGTCAATCCTGTATGAACTCGGAAATTTTTCTATATCATTATTATTATTAAACTTTGGAAAATTAAAAATAATTGATGTAGTCTTAACTTCTGTAACCTATCGCAATTGCGTATTAGAAATAATTTTTTGAATTGTCACATACATATTATGTGCTTAAATTCTGTTTGTAAAAGAATAAATATAAAGAATCGCAGCTTTTCTTAGCTTTTCCTGCGTTAAAAAGAGGTTTCTTTGCGCTTGCCTTCTTAACAGATGCGTGTGAAAAGGGATTATTTTCTCATTAAAAGAAAATTTTTATCGAACAGTTGTTATGTTTACCAAATCATGCATTTCAATGAAATATCCTGTTTCTATATTATTCAATCCGGAAAGTTTATCGTACTGTTAAATAATTTAGCGAGCGTCTAATTTGTAGCGAAAAGAAAGTATTTTGATAATCTCCTGAGCTTATGACGAATAGCCTTCCACAGCACATCGGGGCGTCGCCGCTAGAGAGACGCATATCAAATTTTACGTTATTATGCTAGGTTGAGGTAACACTTGTATTGTGGTTTTTAAGTACCTGATATAAGTTAGGAGGGAATTGGATTTTGAGACAGTAGACTTGTTAGGTTCTTGCTGATAATCAGGGCTAATTTGACTGCAGTCGGTGGGATTATACTATCGATTGTTTGTTTGTTCCCATTATGACCATAATGGATGACGCACGAACGCATCGTAAAGACAACATGATTAGTATATAGAGTAAGTAAAAAAAAAGGTAAAACTTTATCTAACTTAACCCTGTGTTATAAGAGTTTTGTTCTTATCTGCTCTTAGACATCGAGACCTTATTATCTATACTTTAAGTTGATTTTAATACAAAAATGTTTTGTGAATGACTTACCTAAGTAGACTGAAAAGAAATATGGCTGAAAATGCGAATTAATATTCAATTTACATTTATATTTCAATTTATAGTTTTGTATCTTAGCGGTTGTGGAGATATGATCATATTTTCTTACTTTTCGGTTACCTTTTATATTTCCTCAGTCTCGAGTAATAAAGTGAATCTATCCTGCACAAAGAAAATAGCAATATCGACTTAAGTTCATAGTTTCTCTTTTGATGCGTACTTTTCGCAGCTTTCTTTAGTGCAGCTAAAAGCATCAAGTGTTTGCATTTGATAAAAAAATTGTAAACAGAAATGTAATTTATTATTTTTCTGATCGCTCTTTTCTTGTTTTCTAGAACAAGTAGAAAACCGAAATCATCAATGGATAGGTATTGGGCTTAGTTTAACCTTAAGGTTTTTCATGTAATTGTCACGGAAAGATGGTTGTCATAGGTGCTCGTACAGGTTGAGTGACTAGGCCTAAACCTTGCATAAAATTAGTTTATTGTAATATTCAATATCAAGTCAACTAATTTATTATTATAATCAGTATGTTGTACTAATTAAATTAAAACTACATATTGGAATTCTAATAAAATTGCTGGTTTAAAAATACTAGCAATAAAAAAAACAAAAGTTATAAAATTTAAAGCATTTTTTAATGCAATGCAACTACTTATCATGAATAATTAGCATCAAATCAACTTATTACTATAATCAGTCAAAACAAATCAAAATTATTGTGTTCTCATAAAACAATGATCTTCATTAACTTACATAATAATAAAACAGTAAAGGTAATGGTACCTACACTACTTATTAGTGCAACTGAGCGAGTGATAGCATTTCAAATTGCATAGAAAATTGTATTTGCAACATTCACACTTTTTTGTTACACACTTTGATTTGCAGTAACATTTTCGAAATCCTTGACCTTCGCTAAGACACTGGGAAGCTGCAGCTCCTTTCGATTAAATTTTTATTTGTGGTACATCATCCTTGCTAATGAATCTTTCCTTGCATAACGTAAACTAAAATCTGCTGTAGAATTGTTTTAAAACACTATTTTTCGTTTCCAGTTTATAAAATCCTTCACCAATTTCTTCGAGCACAATTGTTAAAATGGAGCGACTATTAGTTTTCGTTCGATCTGCATGGGGGCCTTTTATTCTAATTGTGCTTTCTTCTTCTGCGTTTAGATGTTTATAATTTTTCCTTACCTTCGTCAACTAATTCTGCCAGTCTTGAACAAGACTGTTCTACTTCCTGATCATTCTTGACGTTATTGACTTTTTATTTTCTACTACACAATATCTCTCTCACATAGTTTCTGAAAGTCACCTTCAATGTTTAAAAAAGTTGAAGAAAGTCCCACCAAACATTGCTTCGAACGGACTATGTCTTATACCCAAATGGTTCAGTTTTTATAAACTGTACAAAGCGTGCCCCTTCAATCCATTTATTGGTTTGGTTGTCCATCATCCATGCTGTTAACATATTTTGAATATCTTGGTTAGCCCTTTCTACGCTGCTTTGGCTTTGACTAGGTCTAGGCTTGCCATGTACAATCTTCAGTTCAGGTCACATCGATTTTAAACTTTCAATTACTAAATTACAAAATTCACGGCCGTTATCCGATTGTAAAACTACTGGCGCTCTAATAAGAAGAAAATACGCAATAAATTATTATAAATCACTTCATCAGCTCGTTTCGAAGAGAGGAGGTTTCAAAATTACGAACATTGTCAAGTGGTTTTGATAGATCAGAAGAAATTTATAGTTTCCATCAGGTTGAGATTGATAATCAATCAGGTCGACCTGGCATGGACTATTAAAATGCGAAAAGACCATTGGTTTCATAACTACTCCTTTATTTTCAGTGTTCTATTTTTCGCATGATTCACACAAATTTAAAAATGGTGCTATTTGAGTTTGGACAATGTTTGCATAACGTTCATTTAATTCACGTATCATTCGGTCTCTTCCTTCATGGCCAATAGATAAATGCGTGGAGCATATGTCGAATATTTCTTCAACAGTAACGTTTTACGTCTTGACTTTTATCAGAAATAGGCTGAATAAACTTTTCACAGCCTTTTATAAAATGCACATCGTACCTTTGAATAAGTTTGTAATCCTTCGATGATTCCTTTCGCTGACTAGGTTTGATATGTTTAACATTGTTTAAAATTGAACAATATTGTTCAGCTATTGGGTTTTGCATTTTCTGGACACAATAAATTATAAAACTTGTCTTTCATAATAGAACTAATTTTCCATCGTTTTATCAATTTACAAAGACCACTAAAATAATACGCGTGCACTCTTTCAGCTAAGATTTGTTAGGCTGAAGCAAAGAGAAGGGTGCGGAGTCAGGGTGCATGACGTGATCAGAATCGATTATTGGTAACTGTTGTAACGGTTTTACCACTTTAATGGCTAACCATCCGTGAATGCCGACTTTACCTAGTTAAAATAAAACATCTTATTTGATTTCCTGCTTTAACGGGGGGATTTAAGTAATATCGACTTTACCTAGTTAGAATCTACATTAACAGCTTTCCGGCTCTAACGGAACATACATGTATAATCGCAATTCATACTCATTATTTCATTTATCTATGGTCATTCTGCAATAGTTATTCTTTTTTTAATTTGACCTGTAATTAGACCTGTTGGTTGAAATGAAATGATTTTACTGTCGACAAAACTTAAAACAGTGCAACTTCGTTGTACTTAATACGCTGGAAGTTACGAACAACCATCGTTTTTTAATTTTTGTTTGAAATAATTCAAGTAATTAAAAAAGAATTGAGCTTCTTTACGAACTTGTGCAATACCATTTGAAAAAGTGAAAATATTAACCTTCTACCAATAAAATAAAAGGCTACAGTAAAGGAAACTGATATAAAATTTAAATTATATTTCCGTCAGAAATATTTTCAAGCAAGTGCACCGGAAAATGAATTTAATATTCCGAGTTTCATATAAAAATTCTGTCGTGTTTTGCAACTCCAATTACTTATGCAATAGCACACGCGAATTCACGATGTGTAAATCACGATGCCGTGAAATTACAAAACGGTATATAATGAATAGTTCCTGATTTACTTGCAAATAGAAGATATTTAAGGTGGCTCTTCTAATGAACTATTAAGAATTTTTATAGTAAATTTAATTTTAACTTAAAATGCAATTCGAAATTACCGTCGACTTAAAAAGTTTATAACTTTCTTAATAGCTTGCGCTCCAAGATGGGAATGTTTTTTTAAGGAAAATGTATGCAAATATCATTTGAATATTTTACGGTGAAATTTTTGTTTTGTTATACGAATAAATTATAATTAGCTAGTTG
>VTPC01001560.1:0-27353 GCA_011009095.1 Ignelater luminosus
TTACCCTCCAGAGAGGGTGCTCATTTAGCGCTTGCTCCATATTCAATAAAGTGTTACAATTAGTACAGTTTATTGTTCTCTTATATATATAATTTATTGTTACACATTATAAAAATATCATAAATAAAAAGAGCTAATGAAACAAACAATAAGCAGTTAACAATTTTACCTAGAAAAAGAGGGCAGTTAAAACGCAAATTAACCGATTTTGAAATCTTTATAACAACATTTGGGGATGAATTTAGTAGTTCTTTACCGCGTAGTGACGTAACTGATCTAGAAGTAAGAATCCAAAAATTCGCACTATTGCTAGACCAATTACATCAAATTCAAGATCAAATTTATGATTTATTTGCTACTGATTGTGGAAAAGAATTTAAATCACTTTATTTCAAAGTGTTATCAAACGCAAAGGCAACCCTCGAGACTGCGGAAGGTCCAATGAGTACCTATAACACCGGTTCCAATGCAAACAATAATTTCTTACACAATAATCAGTTAAATAATATTAAATTACCTACAATAAACCTGCCCAAATTTAATGCCAAGTACACATTGTGGATGGATTTCCACACTTTTCTAGGCATTATTAGCAAATGGCCATATCAAACTGAATAACGGCTTTCCCATATTGCAAAATAAACAGTTGGGCTGGATTTTGTCAGGGCCAATAGATCTAAACCATAAATATTCAAATCAACTTTCACAATGTTGTTTAGTAAGCGGTACTAACTTCCACAGTTAACTGCAACGTTTTTGGGAACTGGAAGAGTGTCCCTCCGAGCGGCCACTGTCCTTGCAAGAAAGAGCATGTGAACTGAATTTCATCAGTGCCACGTACAAGGATAAAACTGGAAGATTTATAGTTTCAATTCCCTGGAAACGCCAAGAATTTAACTTAGGGAATTCTAGAGCAATTGCATTAAACAAATTTTATTTCCTAGAGAGACGTCTTCGGGCACACCACAATTACAACTTGCTTATATCCAGTATGTGACTGAATACATCTCGTTGTCGCATATGAGACGAGTCGATAATCCAGATGAATCGATGCCCCATTATTACATGCCCCAGCATGGTGTAATCAATAATGTTGCAAAACTACAAAGCTCCGTATAGTCTTTGAAGGGTCTTGTCCGACATCAACAGGCCATCTACAGTTAGTCGGTCTTCCAGTACAGGCAGACGTATTTTAAATTTTGTTAAGGTTTAGGCATCATTCAATAGCGTCAGCTCATGTTAGAAATTAGTAAAGTCTTTGACCCATTGGGTCTTCTGAGCACTTGTACAGTTTTAGGGAAAATAGTTTTGCAGCATGCATGGCAGGAAAAGACTGACTGGGATGAAAGTATTTGTAGTTCTCTTAATGAAAGATAAAGAAAGTTACAAGTCAAACTTTCACTTCTAAATGACATAAGAAAATGTCTATGGTGCGTGCATATAATTAAGGGGGTCTGATCACGCAGGTCGAACATACATTAACTTATTATGCGCAAAGTCAAAGGTTGCACCGTTGAAACAATTAACCATGCCGCAGCTATAGTTGTGTGATGCACACCTTCTCTCAAGGCTAGGGTACAAAATTCTCCAAATTGTCTCAAGGTATTTGTTAGTCTTAGAGTCGCGAAAATTCAGGAAAATTACAAAGACGTAATTTGGCGGCACGTACCAACTATAGATAACCCTGCAGATCACTCCATCACAATTAATTCAGTCCAACATATGGTGACATGGGCCATCTTTCTTATTACAAGACGAAACTTGTTGGCCAGAGCAAACTATGATTAGGGAACCTTTTCGTTTACCAGAGATTGAAAGAGTTGAAAGGTCCTTTTTTACATCCAGTAGCACGTTCATAGCTGAAATAGCTACATTTTCGAACTATAATAGGTTACTTAGAACTACTGCATATTGCTTTATGTTTATATAAAATTGTAAATTTCCATTGAAACTATCGCTAGGAACATTAACAGTTAATATACATACGTAATACAATGTGTCCAAGAGGAAGCATTTTTATTGAAAATTTCCCGTCTTAAGAACAATAAGGCATTTCCAAATAACAATAAAATTTTGAGTTTGCATCCATTTGTGGACTCAAATACTGTATTGCGAGTAGGTGGTAGATTGCAAGCATCACAATTACTATATGAATGAACTACTTGTCTCAAGCTGGGCCTCAACAAATTCTAGATTCCGTTCGTGATCAATACTGGCCACTAAACGGTAGAAATATAGCGCGAAAGGTAGCTCACAAATGTATCCGTTGCTTTTACTGCCCAACAAATAAGTTACCTTTGACGGGAAACTTACCGGCAGATCGGGTAACCCCAGCATCACCCTTTCAAATACTAGGGATAGATTATGCTGGCCCTGTCGTTATAAAGGACAGACCGGGTCGAGGGTGGAAACCCATTAAATGCTACATTTCATTATTTATTTGTTTTGTCACCGAAGCAGTGCACGCTGAGGTCGTTTCTAATTTAAGTACTGAGGCTTTTCTGGTATCGCTAAAACGATTCATTGCTCGCCACGAAAAACCATCAAAAATATTTTCTGACAATGCTAAAAACTTTATTGGAACGAACAATGAGTTGAAATCAATCTTTGAGAAACTAAGACAACGTGAGCATGAAATTATCAATGCTATGGCATTGGAGGGGATTACATGGTCATATATTCCACCAAATTTACCACACTTCGTCGGTCTCTAGGAAGAAGGGGTGAAAGATGTCAAATTTCATTTAAAACGTCTCGCAGGCAACGCTGTGCTAACATTCGACCACTTTTATACAATTGTAACTCAGATTGAATTTGTTTTAAATTCGAGACCTCTAACCCCACTCTCCGCTGATCCCGATGATCTTAACTCGTTAACACCAACCCATTTTCTAATTGGGCATAAACTTACAGCCATACTGGAACCAAATTTGTTACAAGTACCAATAAATAGACTGTCGCAGCTCCAACGTGTTCCGATCCAACCATCTCCCCTCTCATTGCCGTCCCTCCAATAAGACCTAGCGACCCGCTTCCGCCGGAAATCCTCCAAAATATCAACTCAGATGAAACGGCGGTTGCCATCGCTTCGGGCAAAAACTCCCCGACTAGGAGAGTCTTTTGCCGTCTCCCCCAAGAGGCCATTGATCTTCTCACCCAAATATTCAACCACTGTATGCGCTGTGGCTACTTCCCTTCTACCTGGAAAAGAGCTACAATAGTCATGATCCATAAAAAAATAGGAATCTTACGGACCCCGCCTCTTATAGGGCCATCGCCCTTCTCAACGTCTTAGGCAAGATTTTCGAACGAATTCTTGCCGACAGACTTAAAGATCGCCTGGAAAACTCGAACCTTCTCTCACCTTACCAGTTCGAGTTCTGTCCCAATAGATCAACTTCTGACCCTCTTCTCCTACTATATACTGACGTTGCCAAAACACTTAACTAAGGCAAGTGTGTCGCCAGTGTCTTTCTAGACACCGAGCGTGCCTTTGACAAGGTTTGGCACGAAGGTCTTCTTCAAAAGCTTTTTAACGCCCAACTCCCTCCAGGCTTCGTCAGAATCATCAACAGTTATCTTTCGCATCGACAGCACAGAGTGCGTATATCAAAGGCGTATATTCCAACCCATTCACACCCAGAGGCTCGATCCTCTCCCCAATCCTCTTGTGTCACGATATACGCAGACCTGAGCCCCAACCGGCACCCAATATCCATTCCTCTACAGTCCGTATCATCCAGTACGCTGACGATACTGCCCTCTGGGCTAGTGGCCTCAACGCCAAGACCGCGAGCTGCTACCTTGCTCGAGCTCTCGCTTGGCTGGAGGATTGGTTCCGACTCTGGCGTCTCAAACTCAACCCCGACAAATCGCAGGCGATCCTATTTCGACACCCCTATAAAACCATCAGTTCCCACTTTCAAGAAAGAAATGTTCGACTGAACCTTTGGGGTTCCCGTCTTTGCCTCTCCCCCTTTGTTCAATACCTGGGTTGCACTTTCACCCACACCCTTCACTCGAGCGCCAAGCTGGGCAGGTGTTTCGACGCCGTCCAGCGCCGCGCTTCCATTCTTTCCGTGCTCCACGGTAAATTCCGGGGCTGCCACCCGATGACCCTCATCCACACCTACAAAACCTTCGTTCGGCCCCTCATCGACTTTCGTGATCCCTGCTTCTGCGCCCTCAAACCCTACCAAAAAAATAATCTTCTTCAGCAAGAGAGGCGTATCTATCGGCGGATGCTTGGTCTCGATCTGGCCGGCCTTCCTTCTATAGACGCCCGGCTCGAGTCCCTTCAGGGTCGATATGTTTATCGAGCGATAGATCTCAATCGAGACACCCAACTCGAAATTCTCACCACGCCTGCTCGCCACCGGAACAGCTTCTGCACCAGTCCACGGCACTCTATACACACCTAGATACCCACACATCACCACTCAAAACATATTGTTATGATATGGAGAGCTCTTTTTCTCAGGGTTCTTCGTTTGGTTCTTAATTTTTTTATTAAAACGCTATTTTCTTGACAATATTAATTAATTTATTTTTTACTGTCATTACATTTATCAAACAAAAAAAAAACTTTTTTTTTATACTCTCTTTTTTTATCATTTTCAAATATCACTACATTTTTAATATCATCACATTTACATTTTTAATATCATCACATTTCCCCTCCATATTAATATAAATTTTAAGCGTTTTATACTATAACTTAAATTTTGATTAATATTAACTAAAATATACTCAATTGTGAATTCCATTACAATTTGATCTTTGTTTCTTTTATTTGTCTTATGTAATATAATAGATATTGTTTTGTTTCATGATATACATAATCATTTTTTTTGATGGTGTTTTATTTTATGTTTTTATTCTAACCTCAATTATTTGAATTGACGGTCTTGCTCTTTGACATTTGTCGAACGTCATTTTGACATTAGGCAACTGTCATTCATCATTTTTTTTGACATTAGTTAATTGTCATTTCTGATATTTGTTAATTGTCACTTTGACATTACATTATTTCAACAGAATAACAATTTAAAATTTTATAAGTTTAGTTAGCATTATTAACATTTTATACAGGATTTTTTTTATTGTTTTTTTTTTAATTCAATATTCGATATTTTCATTTTATTTCACATTTCCTTCCTATTTCTCCCTTATTTTCCTCTATTTTCCAACTAGCTTTCATTCGTGCTGCATTCATACAAATCATTTTCTACAACTTCTTAAGAAATTGCAAAAATTACTTTCTCTAATAGTAGCGTTTTCTTCATATAACTTAACTCCCTGCCTCATTTATCTACTTCAATATCATATTTTATCTTTACTTATTCATATTAAGGATCATATTTTGACCTTTTCTTTTAATATTATCAATCATATCATTAATTATTTATTATTATTATCATTATTATTCTACTAACTTCATATTCAAATCTTCATAATTATCATCATTTTAATAATACTTCATTAATAATTATTTAACTCATTATGATTATCTTTAACACATTCATTCAAGCATCATTCATACCTTCTTGTCAAACCTAATACGCAATGTTGCCTATTCTTCTTTGGTTATTTTTGTCAACATTGGCTTATAATTTTTACTTTATAATTCTCTTGTAGCATTTATTCTAGTTCTTTGATTTTCTTTCTTTTTATGTACTTGTAATTTCTTTGTTCCTCTCTGACTCCTGATAGTAAATTCTTTAAATGTTCTTTCATTATCAATTTATATTTTTCAATCCTTATTTTGGATTTACTATCTTTCTTGAATATTTTATACCTCGATTCCTTATTTTTCTTTCTAGTCTTATTTTTAGATTTTCTTTTGACTTTGATCCCTTCCAACCTTTTATTTTCCATTGTCCTCTTCATTTTGATTCTTCTTTCCGCTTTTCTTGCTCTTCTTAGTTTATTCTGCCAATTAATAGTACATTTCAATTTTTCTTTATTATTATTGTTATTTTGATAATTTTTTTCTTTTTTGTAATTAATCTTTATCTTATTTTTAAGATTTGCCTTTCTTATTGGTAAACTGTTAATTCTTTCTTTTGGATTTATTCGTTTGTGGTTTACTGAGAATTTTGCCATATTTTGAATCCCGCTATCTAATATACAATAATGACTTGGTCCATGATTACCTGCTGTTGATTTCTCTTCAACATTTTTGTTTATTTTTTCTAATTCTATTTTCACATTCTGCTGGTAGTTTTCATGTGCTTTTTCTTGCTCCTTAATTTTCTCATTTATATCTGCATCCCTTATTTGTAACATGTTGATAATTTCTTCTTGGTGTCTTTCTATTTTCCTATGCATTTCATTCTGACATTCATCTATCTTATTATTCACCTTTTCTTGTATTTCACCTCTCATGTTTTGAACAATATTATCCCATCTATTCTCATGATCTTCAAATTTTCTTTTAATTTCTTCAAATCTTTTCTCTTGATTATGATTGATTTCTTCAAATCTTTTAATATTATCTTGTTTCATTTCTTCTAATCTTTTAGTTTGGTCTTCTATTCTTTTAGTTTGGTCTTCAAATCTTTTAGTTTGGTCTTCAAATCTTTTATCTTGGTCTTGTTTCATTTCTATTAATATTTTAAGTAAATCTGGTTGTTGTTGTCTTATTTCTTTTTGCTCTTTATCTTCCTTTTCAACATCTCTCATGGTCTCCTCCATACTTGTACTTTCTTCTTCCATCTGTTCAATTTCAATATTTTCTTCCTCTCTTTTGTCCCTTTTTCTACTATCTACCGATTTACCTCGTTTTGACATCTTTCCACTACCAACAGACAAGTAACAAAATGATAATTATGTCTTTTATTTAACTTGCCCCACGTTGGGCGCCAATTTTTTTATGTTATGATATGGAGAGCTCTTTTTCTCAGGGTCCTTATTTTTCTTTGTTTGGTTCTTAATTTTTTTTATTAAAACGCTATTTTCTTGACAATATTAATTTATTTATATTTTACTGTCATTACATTTTTCAAACACAAAAAACAAATTTTTTTTATACTCTCTTTATACTCAACAACGGAGAGAATGGACAAATACTTAAATTAAGGTGGAGTTATGGTACTGCTCCAGAATAACAACGCTCCACCATTATCATGGTCCATTGGCAGAATCGTGGAAGTGTTCCCAGGACGAGATAGTGTCATCCGTGTAGTGAGTGTAAAAATCAGCACTGGAACTTATAAAGAAAGTGTTGCAAAAATGTTTTCATTGCCATTTGATGATTGAATTAGCATGCAAGTTGAACTATCCTCAAATCGTGATATGCATTTACTGTAAGACTGATATTTGTTTGTTTTTACATTTACGATACGAAAGCCACGTCTTTCAAGGCGGGGAGTTATATTCAAGCATCTAAAAGATTTACTTTAAATGTTTAAGATTTCACATGTGTTGCTTACGCTTGCGGTGGCAACGTTGTCATGCTCACACTCAGGAAGGCTGATGCATCTTAAGAATTGCATAATATGCACCCATTTAGAGCTCGCTCTATATTGAATAAAGTGAATTAGTACAGTTCATTGTTTTTTTTTATTGTGTGACCTCAGTGCATCACACAATGATTAACAAGGTGAGTTCAGAGAAAGTTCATTTTAACATTTTTTCTCTAAAAGAATATTTTATATGAAAAGGCTCTTACTTTCAGTTATGCAAAACCAGCTTACGAGTTTGCTGAAAATACATGACACCTAATACGTAAATAAGAAATTTTTTATTGAAGATTATTCCAACTCAATTACGTTGGAAGTCAACACATTCAAACAAACAAAAACAGTTGTGAAAACCTGATAATCCTCAGCAAATTTCCCCATGATCTTTAATTCTATTACGAACTTATAATATCAACAAAAAAAAACAACACACCCAGAGAGAGAAAACTGACGATAATCACAAACGTTTTTATAGCAAAAATTCTGTATTATGTGTCACCCTAACAAAAACTTTTATTGAGCAGTAATTCTGTCTAGCCTGTCGGGATGATGGCGAAGGGGGGGTCCTTAAATGCAGCAGTCGCGTCTTCTGTGTGCATGTTTTTCTAGAAGTCGAAATGTAAAACTAGGGGCATACACACTCTAAAGCGATTTGCCATGTTATACCTAGGGGTTTGGTGCTTCTTCGGGCTTACACTATCGACGTTTTTATTGAAATTGATGTCTGTGTTGAATGGGATATTGGAGGTTTCCTGATCCCGTCGCTTCTTCTCTCGATTACCAGGGATTGCGTCTGTTTTTACCTATATACACCACATTTAAATATATCCCCCCGTGAAGAATTTTGGATTTGTTAGAGGAAGCGCTTGTTTATTTCTATTTGTTGCGTGCTATTTATCGATCTAAGAACATTAGCAGCCTTTTAGATTGTTGTCTTCTTTTTCTTCTTCTTAACTTTTCCCCTTTAATGAGTGAACCGTGTAAGTGAATCCGTATCCGGAACCGATAAAGTTTTGTTCGAGTGAGTATTGCTTTGTCTGGGTTTTTATTTGATTGCTTTTAAGAGTTATATCAGTTTCATATAATTAGCTCCGCGATAAATTAATAATATTCGACTTCTACAGTATCGAATAAAACGTCGAAAAAGGTAATTTCAGATAATATTTTTATATTTCCCTGTGATCAAATTTCCTTACTGAATTCCGAAAGATGTGAAATTATGCGCATATTATATGATGCCTTCTCAAAGGACGGCTGATTGATTCTTAGTAATATTTCCGGGTATAGCTCTATATATATAATATCGAGTAAAAAACAGGGTAGGACGACAAGATCTCTTTTACATTTAGTTCGACTTCGTTTATCCTTTTTTTATTGATTTCAACTTGAATTACAAACAAGAAAAAAAGATATAAAAAAAGTACAAGACAGCAAAACTAAGTCATGTGTCTTCATAAAAATAGACAAAAAGGAGTTTACGATGTATAGAACTCCACTACAACAACGGAAAAAAAATGAGGACGGAAAAATGGGTAAGTTCACGTAATAAAAAGTGAGGTTAAGTAGTTTCGCGAGATTAACGTCGTTTAGTTCGTTATAAAGTTGAAGTTTAAACGAAGAAAAGAAAGTTTATTATTTGAAAATTAAGTTTTATATAGTTTGAGAAGAGAGAAAAAAGGAATTTATGAGAAGTCTGACCAAAAACACAAGAAGTTTGCAGACATTAGATTGATTCCTTTTTGTTTTTCTTCGTTGTTCGATATTCAGAATAGGGTCATTAAATAAATTCGAGTAATCACTTCAATTACATTCTTCTAACTGACGTTAAGATAGATTTATCGTGCTTATTTTACAGCTCGATATATGAATCTTAGATATTAATACTCCATTAGCTGTCAGTCTAATAGGCGGGTTTTGTGACAAATAGATGTTCCTCCGGGACAATCGGAAATAATAAATTGCGGTATTCGTCAGCTGGGGTAATCCAGAGTTAGTTTCGAATTGCTACCTAACAGTATTTGTATTAATTTCCAATATTATCGTCCGGTTATCACAGTTGGACTTTTGAAACCACCAGCACGCAGCGTCTGCACTCCAGGATATTGGCAAAGGTATACCACCGCCCTCATCGATAGTGGACTTCAATGAATTAAATTATAAAGGATTCTTAGCATACTAAATTTCAATCCGGAGTTAAAATAGCCCCTTTTTTGAATCTCCGGGAAGTCAGATCAAGAGTGCGGAGATACCACTTTCTACTACTGTGGAAGTACCAGGGGAAAACATAGAATGGGTTTTATTGTTAGTAAGAATGTTACGCAATTCATAAGTTAGGTTATCTGCGATAGTGACATGATTATAGCTATTAAAAAAGAGGCATCGCTAAAAAATATTCTAGTCATTCAGGTATACATGCCAACCAGTGACCATGATAATGTTTGTTCATGGTTCTTCGAACCACCACACCACCGTGGAAAGGCCGTCCACTACGTCGGCGTTTGTTCATGGTCCTTCGATCCATTCTCTTGCGGACTAGGCCGTCACGGTCTTCCGATGGAGAACCAACAACAATGGATTCAACAGCCACTGCATCGACCAGCTGCACACTTAATCCAAAAAAAGGAAAAGATGCTAGCGCAGTTTATTCCCATCATCAACCATTAAATTCATCAGGAAGACAATCTTCTGCTGAGCCTACATCCACAACGCAACCTACAAGGGCAGAAGATAAGAAGTTCCACCACCAACAACGATGCGAACAGGTGCAGACCGATCATCTTCATACAACAAGATGGATGACATGACCGCTTGTGGGATTAACACGATGCAGCAATCTTGTGCGCTGCAAAGTTCCCTTTCGTAGTTGAATCAAGTCACCCCAGTGAGGTCGAGAATTTACGCCTCTCTGCCTTGCCGCTGAAGAAGATACCAACACTAAAGACCCACAACAATCAACGACCGCTGCAGTAGACAAGAAACAAAAGCTCACATATCCTTGACCTCGAGTGAAGAAGGAAGTCTTTTTAGGTCCGCCACAAGGACTGCTCGGGAAACGAAGAAGAAGCGAAAAATCGTACTATCAGAAGCTGTACCAAAAACAAGTAACGTCAGTTGAAGAACGCTTCAACTAAGACAAGGCAGCTCACCAGAAGCTTCACCAGGTCCGTAACCCGGACACATACTTAGCACACACCACACAAAGCGGTGCACATACAAAGCAGTTCACCAGAAGCTGCTCCGAGTCCCTAAGTAAGCCACCCACTTAGCATTCGCCACCAAAAGCGGTGACATATAAGACAGCTCACTAGGCGCTCAATCTACACCAAGGACTAATCAGCCATCTCGCAGTACCACATCAGGTACATCCAGTCAGTTACTGCAAGCAGAGCCCGGCCAGCTTTGTAAAGAATTTACGCCTTTTTGCAGAGTTCGGAGCTCAAATACGAAAGACAGTATACGAAACATGGAAGAAGCAACACACAATGGGTCTAGAAGTCATCCAACTTCTAATCAATCGGTCGATAGAGAGTCCAATCACAAAACAAGAAGCTACAACAAACATTAATCAATTTATAAATTGCAATTTCAGACTTCCTAAGCAGCAACATCAAACCTTGAAGGCAACAATTTTAACTTATAATTATCAAAATCAAATTTAATTGTTTCCTCATTTAATTATTTATCAAAAACTCTATCCAATCATTTATTACTTTCAAGTCTCCAACTCCTAACTAACATGCAATATCAAAACATTTCTGAAGACGCCAGATTTTAATCAAACATCTTTTTTTTAAATATTATCATTCAATTGATTGTATTCACTACAAATGTATTGCCGCCAAGGCCTTTTCTGCCAGCTTATTGAGATCATGAAGCTGCAATCTCCGGCACAAGCTTCCGGATTATTTTCTGAAGTCTGTTCAAAGATAAAGAAGCAGTGGATTACATTCAAAATGGTAGCCAAAATTAACGAAAGTGGAACGTTCAAAAACTAAAATACGCAAGAATGAAGGGAGTGTTACAGGAAAGCTAACAACGAGCTCAGAATCATTACAAACAAGGCAAGGAATGATTGGTTTGAAAGAGACTGCAAAGAGATAAAGGAACTAAAAAGAGCTGAAAGGTATGACATTCTCTACATTTAGGTTAGATCTATTAGCTGGGAAGGAAGGAAAATGCTGAAAATAGAAATGAGGTAGCTAAAGAGAGCAAAGATGGAGTGTTACTAAAAAACGAAAAAGATGTGCTAGGTAGATGGAAAGAGTACGCGGAAGACTTATATAGAGTCAGAGAAAAACCACAAAAACTGAAAACAGAGAGAGAGAGGAAATAATAGAGGAGGATGATATGAAAGAAAAAATTCTAGAAACGAAAGTGGTGGCGGCAATAAGGAAGATAAAAGTGCAGAAAGAAATGGGGCAAGGTAACGAGAAAGATGTGCTAGGTAGATGGAAAGAGTACATGGAAGACTTATATAGAGTAAAACAAAAACCACAAAAACTGGAAACAGAGACAGAGCAAATAATAGAGGAGGATGATATGGAAGAAGGAATTTCAGAAACGAAAGTGGTGGCGGCAATAAGGAAGATGAAAGTGTAGAAAGAAATGGGACGAGATAAAGGTGGATATAGAAAAAGTTAGTAAGATACAGAAGCCATGAAATGGTAACCGAGATGGACGGGAGGAGAAGGTTCAAAACCCAGAATACAGAGGAAAGAACGAAGTGTTACAGAAAAACTAACAACGAACTTAGAAAAAATACAAACAAGGCGAGGAACGATTGGTTTGAGAAAGAATGCAAGGGAATAGAGGAGCTGGAGAAAGCTGAAAGATATGACATTCTCTACAATAACGTTAGATCTATTAGCTGGAACGAAAGGAAGGAAAATTTTGAAAATGAAAATAAAGTAGCTACAGAAAGCAAAGAGAGAATGTTACTGAAGAACGAAGATGTGGTAGATAGATAGAAAGAGTACATGGAAGACCGATATGGAGCCAGCGAGAAACCACAAAAACTTGAAACAAAAAGAAAGGAAGAAGTAAAGGAGGATAATATGGAAGAATGAATTTTAGAAACCGAAGTGGTGGCGGCAATAAAAAAGGTGAAAGAAGGGAAGGCAGAGGGGGTGGACTGGATACCAGTTGAGCTGATAAAGTGCATGCAGGAGAAGGTTTGAAGGAAGTCAAATTGATCTACGATATAATTTACAAGAGTAGACAATGGCTAAAAGATTTTCTACGGTCTGAAATAATTTTCCTACCTAAGAAGAAGAAGAATACAGAGAAATGCAAAGAATGCAGCAAAGATACTGTAAAAGGTGCTAAATAAAAGACTAACTAGAAAAATGGAAGAAAACGTAGAAGAAGAGGACCGACAAGGAATGGGCACAAAAGATACAATAGGTGTAGTGCGTACGATTGGAGAGAGATATCTTGAGAAGGGAAGGAGATTGAGCATATGTTTTGTTGATTTCGAAAAGGTTTTCTACTGTATAAGCTAGGAAAAGCTAATGAGTGTATTAAAAGACAAAGGGGTAGATTGGAGAAAACAATGGCTCATAGCAAGTTTGTATTTAAATCAGAAAGCGTTCCACAGGTTGAGAGATCAAAGAACGGGTTGGTTCGACAGCGGAAGAAAAGTAAAACAAGCATGCCCATTGTCGCCCGAGCTCTTTGACATATATGTAGAATATAAAACAGTGGCAAGAGGCCAATTTTGCACCAACAGAGCAGCAAGAGTTCACACATTTCTCTGTTTTTGCTGAATATCTCCTTCAATAAAAAAAGACAGATGAAGACACAATAGAAACATTTTACAGAGAATTACAGACAGCACAAGTCGATATAGGAGAAGAAAACCATAACATAATCTTGTTAGGACACTGGAGCGCACGGATAGGAAAAGGCAAATGTAGAAGACTTGGATGCATGAGGAAATTTGGCAGAGAAGTATGAAACAGAAACGAAACGCGTATGTCAACTTTCTGCCAAATACACAATTTACTAACAAAAAACTTGCTGTGGTACCAACCTCTGCAGGAAAAATACACCAAGAACGAAACTCAAGAAGTATAATAGACTGTACAGTGTATACACAATAAATGAAATGAAATAAAACTACAGAATATTTGGACTGAAAACGCAACAGAAATTAAAATGCAACATAGATCGAATAGCAAACAATCATATAATACACCAAAATTGCAATCAATAGAATGAACAAAGAAGAAGTAAGGAAGTGATACCAGGAAGAAACTGATACATTGTTTGTAGAAATGCAAGAAAGAGACCAGAAGTGGAACCTCGAAGACAGATGGGAAATCTTCAAAGATGTAATATGGCATACGTCTAAATAGATATACGGAACAAGAAACATTAGGAAAGTGAAATGAGGAAGTAAAACAAGCAATTGAAAGAAAGTAAGAAGCATGACAGCAATATAAAAACTCAATAAATCAATAAGACAGGATAGAGTACGGTAGACACAGAAACATTGTGAAGATAATAGTTAGAAAGGCAAAACGAATCAGCTAGAGAAAGTTTAGAGAGGAACTAGATCAGAACGACAGAAAAAATAACAGACACTTTTAGACTAAACTACAAAGGTTAAGAAAAAAAGAAGAAATAAAAAATAATGGAATAAAATAATTATAAACGATATATTAGATACATGGAGATAACGTTATAAACAGAAATTCGACAAGTACGAAATATACCATCAGAATGAAGTAGCGAATACACCATACGAAGAGAGAGGAATCGAGCAAGTTTAGGACGAAATGAATATAGAAGAGATGGAAGAAGAACTGGCAAGAATAAAGACAGGAACAGCAGAAGGAGCCGATGACATTGAAATTGTTGGAAGACGAAGGCAAAAGATGGCTGCTAAAGATTAAGAAGGAGGTACGGAAAACCAACACCATACCAAAAGCCTGGGAAAAAACTTAACGGTACCAATCCACAAAAAAGGAGATTTAGCAGATCGCATAAGTTACAAATTTATTTGCATTTTCAATAAATGTGGTACCTGTTTTGACCAAAACACTTGTACAAGTTGTAAGTACATATGTAATTAATTGCGTCTCATATAGTATAGATTGTGTACAGCACGATCTATTGTTACATGGTCCAGAGGATGATTTTAGAACTATAAGGTAGATCAAAGAGCGGAAAAACAAATTCATGTTAAAATAATGAAGACAAAGATCACTTACTCAGCAGATATCGCGAACTACCACCAGTAGCTGTTCGTCGCCGCCATTTGGACAGCTACGGCAACTTCTCGGAAAATCGTCCACCCGGTCATGATTCCAAAGCCCAACAAAGACCATCACGATATCTCTTCCTATCGCGGTCTTAGGCAAGGTTTTCGAATCCGATATGCTGCGAGACCTCATGACCACGCACAACATTCTTCCACCAAGCCAGTACGGCTTTCGCCCCGCCATGTCCACTCAGGATTTATTCCTAAAACTCCAGACGTACGCCAGCGCGGCTCTAAACAACAGAAAATGCTCGTGACCTTCCTGGACATAAATCTCGCTTTCGATAAGGTATGGCACGAGAAGCTTCTTCAAAAGCCCTTCGACGCTAGAATTCCTACTAATTCGTGCGGATTATCCGAAGCTTCCTAATCCGCCGAAGCCATCAGATAGTTAAAATTCCAGATGGACGCCAGCGCGACTCTAAACACCAGAAAGGGTATACTCACGATCTTTCTGGGCCTAGAGCGGTAAGATTTGGTATAAGAGACTTCTTGCTTCATTCAATGGCGTCTTGCAAAGATCCATCTTGTCCTTGTTTCTGTTCATCTTCTATTTCCAAAGCATTCACGACTTCAGAACAGATCCGTCACTCTTGCGCAATTTGCCGACAACATCGCGCTTTGGCCAAGATCACCATCTTTTTTCAGAAATCTGTCACGCGACGTCGCGCATCTGGCGTCCTGGTTCCAGCGGTGGAGGATCAGACCCAACCCCAACAACACCCAGGTAGTAATTTTCAGACACGAAATGAAGCCTCTCAGACAACAGCCCTCATTTCGAACTGTGGAGCAGCCGTCACCGGTTGTCTCACACGGCTGTGCTGTGTACTTAGGTGTCGCGTTTCCGAAAGCTCCAAGTGATGCTGCGACATCGTCCAGCAGCGTAGTTCCCTTCCCCATCCACATCTACAAAACATTCGTCTGGGCGTTTTGAATTATCGCCTAGCAGGAAGGAAAAGGCCGTGTGTTGGAAGTTATTTCGTCTGGGTCGTTTTTACCCCTCCGGAAATATTACTAAGCTAGTCGGAATACCTGCGATAGACGCCACGACTCGATTCCCTGCATTGCGGTTTTGTGAAGAAGGCCATCCACCAGAGCCGAACAGCCTGAAAAGTCCCACGAAGAAGCTTAAACACCATCCAGTCATTGTTTTCGCCTCCTTGACCACCAGATAATCCAACGCCAAATGCGATACATAAGACGTTCATTCACAAAATGTCCCACAATTTCTACATTACACCTTTTCTCCGCCACAACTCTGTTTTCTGTTACAAGTTCCATCAAGATTTCGGAGGCTAGCAACATATCAGCGGCAGAGTACACTAGGGGGCCAGCCATCGTGAGTTGCGGTGCACTCTTAGTATGAGTGGGCTGCCCGGTGTAGTTGCCCTTGCACCAGCAGCAACGCTGAACCCCATACTTCTCTGCGGACCGACCAGGCCATCATGTCGCGGAGAGTTTAGTCGAAAGTTTGCTATCAAATCCATCCTATCCTAGTCTTGACCGCGTGCACCAGCGTTAGCCTACCAAGTTACTAAATTCCATTTAGACCAAAAAGGCAGATGGCTACAGTGGCCTTCTTCTTCGAAGGAATTTTCAATAACTCAAGTTTCTAACTCAAATTTGTTTTACGAGCAAGGGTTCTTTTGGCAGTTTTATTTCTTTTTTAATTCCGTCCTGCTAGCTTACAGTGCAGTTTTAAATTAATTAGTTTAATGACGATCCTTTACTTCTTTTTACAATTACATTACAAAAGTTTCTCAGTTACTAACTTGATAGGATACCTGTTGATTACTAAATAGTAAAAGGCTTTGTCTTGAATTTACAAAGAGCTCAATTGCTTGCGTTGTTTCCCATTTTCTCTTTTTATTACTGATTCTTTGCTTATTTTGTTCTTGTGTAAGCTCTTCATAAGCTTTATTTTGCATTATTTCTAGGAGAAGTTTGTTTCCGTTCCTCTTAATCATTCTTCGTACTTTTTTCTAGAGCGCCTTTACTTTTGCTTGCGATGTTACCTTGTTGGGTCTGTTTTTTACCGCCCTCAGTAATTAAGTACGGGGGCATGTTGCTTCTATTTCCGGCCACCCCGCTGGGTAGGGCCTAAGGGTCCGAAGCAGGCAGTTCGGTTGTTTCTTGTCATGAGGTTCTTGTACCGGGACCTGTTGCGGTCGCATCTGACGTAGTTAGTATTAACGGAGGTTCGAAATCGTCAAGTAGCACGGGTCACAAAGGTTTTGTGAAACTTCCCACTATAAATCTCCCAGATTTCAATGGAAACCCCGAAGAATGGTTAAACTTCCGAGATTTATTCATAAATCTCATACACGAAAATGAGGCCCTCACTGATGTACATAAGTTACATTACCTGCGAGCGTCATTTACAGGCAAAGCCGCGGAAACGATAAAGAGCTTGGCTATCAGCTCCCCAAATTATCAGATCGCTTGGGATAGTGTAAATGATCGATTCAATAACTCGCGTATTCTCGTTCAGAATCATATTAAAGCATTATTTAACATTGAAGTCATTACCAAGGAATCCTCAGGCAATTAATTGACAATGTCAAGAAAAATATTAGGGCTTTAGATTCGTTGGTCAATGAGGAAGATCAAAGAAATGCTTTCTTAATGTACTTAATTAATTCAAAGTTAGATCCTACCACCACGCGCGAGTTTGAAAATAAAAATGATTTTGATAAATTTCCTTCTTATGAAGAGCTAATTAGCTTTATGGAGAAGAAAGCATCCTTATTAGAAACAATCGATCAAAGAAATCAAAAATCGCACGCAGAGCGCCTTACAGCTAAAGCGTTCGTATCAACTGCTATATCTTGCCCTCTTTGTAAAGGTTCTCATTCCTTAAATTCTTGTAAAAGGTTTAAGCAATTCGGATTGAAGGAACGGTCAGAAAAGGCAAAGGAACTAAAGGTTTGCTACAATTGCTTAGCGAAGGGTCATTTCACAGGTAAATGCAAATCAAGGTTCAACTGTCAGAGGTGCAAGTCTAGACACCATACCTTGTTGCATCAAGTTGAATCAGTTGCATCAGTTTCGTCAGCAGAGGCTGAGCAGGCCACTGTAAATCTTTCAGCATTCGGTTCCAATCAAACGACCGTTTTGCTATCCAACGCATTAGTGCGGATTCTAGATTCGGATGGAAATTCACACCCTGCTAGGGCCCTGTTAGACTCAGGGAGTATGTCCAATTTCATCTCGGAATCATTGTGCAAAAGGCTCCAATTGAGTCGTTTCCCGGTTGATCTGCAAATTCGTGGAATCAACAGTGCTGCTACAAGCATCGACTCACGGTGCAACGTTGAAATAATATCAAGCAATTCTCAATTTCAAATGAAAAGTAGTTGCTTAGTCATTCCGCATATCACAGGTAATATTCCGGAAGCTAAAGTTGATATCATTAGGTGGGACTTGCCCGCGAATATCCATCTCGCCGATAAAAAATTTAATATGCCAGGTAAAATCGATATTTTACTCGGAGCTAGTTGCTTTTGGGAAATCAGCGGTCTTTAGGTTCTGGGAAGCCCATACTGCAGAAAACTAGATTCGGATGGCTTGTTAGCGGAAACTTTCAGTCCATGTCTCGTCCTTTCTCTGCACTCTTTTGCAATCATTCCCAAACGTTACAAATTTCTGAACAGCTTAGCAAGTTTTGGGAAATCGAAGAAATCCCTGAAGCAAGGGCGCTTTCCAGAGAGGAGATTCTATGTGAAGAACATTTCTTGGAAAATCATCGACGCGACGCGAACGGCAGGTTCATCGTATCGAACCAGTTACCAAACTCGGGGATTCTTTCGAAATGGCAAAAAGGCGATTTTTAAATTTAGAACGCAAGTTAGAATCCAATCCCAATCTACGGACGCGTTATCGAAATTTTATGCGAGAATATCAATCGTTGGGGCATATGTCTCCATCTAACCCTGAACCAATTGATGTATCTTTCTTCCTTCCTCACCATGGGGTGCTGAAAGAGTCCTATCTATCTCCCTTCGGGTTGTATTTGACGGTTCCGCAGCTACCACAAGTGGTACCTCATTGAACGAGATCCAGATGATAGATCCGACTATTCAATCTGACTTATTCTCAATTTTGCTGCAATTTCGAAAGCATTCTATTGCTATTTCGGTGGATGTCAAAAAAATGTATAGGTAGGTCCTTGTCGAGCCTAGTCAACGCTCGTTGCAGCGTATCCTATGGCGCGATGATCCTTCTCAACCAATTCAGAGTTTTGATCTAAACACTGTAACATACGGCACGGCTTCAGCCTCCTTCCTAGCAATACGTTCTTTAACCCAAGTTGGTATCGAGTCTCAGGCAAACCATCCTGATATTTCCAAGGTCATCGTAGAAGACTTCTATGTCGATGACTTATTGACTGGATCGAATACGATTGAGCACGCGCGGTCTCTCTGCGAATCCCTTGCCCATGTTCTAAGCTCGGGCTGTTTCAAGTTGCGCAAGTGGATTTCCAATGAGCCCGCAATCTTTTCTAATTTTGATGAAGTGGACATTCATCCTAATGTTTTAAAATTTGGTGTCGATGAGCACGCTAAAACACTAGGTTTGGCATGGTCCTTTAAAGAGGATAATTTCTTATATTCAATCAAACCTCCCTCTAACGTTAAAATAACCAAACGCTCTATTCTATCTGAGACATCACAGATTTTTGATCCTCTCGGATTTCTTAGCCCATGTACAATCATGGCGAAAATTCTCCTTCAACAATTGTGGCTGGAGAAAGTGTCGTGGGATGAGTCCTTATCTCAAGGTCTTCACAGCAAATGGCTATCCTTTCATTCTGAGCTCGTGCACTTGAACGATATTAAAATTCCCAGACATGTCGTCTGCAACAATCCGAGGCGTATCGAACTACATGGCTTCGCTGATGCCAGCACCTTTACGTATGGTGGATGCTTATACATCCGCTCGACCAATAAGAAAAATCAAGTTTTCACGCGTTTGCTTTGCTCAAAAACCAGAGTAGCTCCTTTAAAGACCATCACAATCCCTCGTCTTGAATTGTCAGCCGCGCTAATCCTAGCTAGACTCGCTTCGCAAGTAATGAAGGCCATTCAAATAAATTTTAGTAAGTGTGTCCTGTGGTCAGATTCTACAGTGACCCTTGGCTGGCTCAAAACTCCTTCTAATCTCCTTAAAACTTTTGTGGCTAATAGAGTGGCGGAGATACAGGAAGTCACTGAACGTGCTACTTAGAAGCATGTTCCTACGAATTCCAACCCTGCCGACTTGCTTTCTAGGGGTGTTCCTCTCAAGGAACTGCGTGGCTCTCCTTACCTCAAGAGTCCTGGCCTAAACCACCTGTACAAGCTTCTGTTCTACCCGACTTGAAGAGTAATGCTAACGGTTGACCTACCAATGTTTCCCTTCGCCAATTATTCCAACCTCAACAAGTTGGAACGCATAGTAGCGTACTGCTTGAGATTCACAGAAAACTGCCGCAAACGTTCAGGTGACAGAAATGTCCAACCAATTTCATTTCGTGAAATTCAGACCGCCCAGAGGCGTTTGGTAAAAATTGCTCAGGCGGAATCATTTCAAACTGAGACCCATTTGCTAGAAAATGGAAAACCTCTAAAAAGCACTTCGCGATTACTTAATTTGAATCCTCGGAAGGTTTGTTGCGTGTGGGAGGACGCCTCCAGAATTCCTTCTATAATTATAACAAAAACATCCGCTAATCTTGTCCAGCAAACATTGTCTGACTAAGCTAATCTTTTCGCGCAGGCATGAACAGTTGCTACATGCTGGTCCCCAGATGTTATTAGTTAGCGTTCGTGAAGTTTTTTGGCCCCTTGGAGGTAGAAGCTTGGCCCGTCAAACGGTACACAATTGCGTTAAGTGTTTTCGTGCTTCACCAAGGCAGATAAATCCCATCATGGGCAATCTACCCATCTCTAGAATACAACCATCACCGCCATTTCTCATTACGGGCGTCGATTACGCCGGCCCAATATTGCTTAAAAATAAAAAGGGTCGCGGGTGTAAGCTTTTTAAGGCCTACATTTCCGTTTTTATATGTTTCGCTACTTAGAATTAGTAACGGATTTGTCAACCGAATCATTCTTGCTAGCGTTGCGCCGGTTTTGCGCTCGCAGAGGCAAACCACGTGACATTTATTCGGATAACGGAACGAATTTCGTTGGTGCAAATGGGGAATTAAAGAAATTGGGCACGTTTTTGAGAAAGAACCTCGAGGTTATACCTGCACAAGCTTTCAATCTGGAGGTAAATTGGCATTTCATTCCCCCGCATGCACCACACTTTGGTGGCTTATGGGAAGCCAGCGTCAAATCTGTAAAATATCACATAAGGTGCGTAGCTGGTAACGCCTCATTAACATTTGAAGAGATGTATACTCTTCTCACGAAAGTAGAGTCAATCTTAAACTCACGACCGCTGTGTCCCTTATCAACTGACCCTGATGATCTAGATCCTCTCACTCCTGCTCATTTTCTAATTGGAAGGTCATTGGTGTCTGTACCCGATCCGAATGTTTCTGCGGTTCCGAAGAATCGATTAAGTCAGTTGCAAAGGGTTCAACAAATACTACAGCATTTTTGTCGGAGGAATATTTGTCCGATCTCCAGACTCGATCCAAGTGGCTCGTCAACAGAGGTTCCCTGCATGAAGGTGATCTCGTCCTCTTGAAGGCCGACAATCAACCGCCCTTGTTATGGAAGTTAGGGCGAGTTATTGCTGTTCATCCTGGGAAGGACAACATCAATAGAGTGGCGACAGTCAAAACCACCAGTGGCATCGTCGAGCGTGCCTTCTCCAAATTGTGTCCTCTCCCGAACGATCAAGTGTAAAGTTTTGTGAAAGTTTGTGATGTGCATCATTAACAATCATTGCATTAACTTTACATTCGCATTTTTTTCATCATTTATTTGTTGATGTTATACTTTAGCACATGTTAATTTGTAAAATTTGTTTTTATTGAAAGCTGGAGCTTTTGTTGATATCATGCCTCATTCTGCTTTTTCGTTTGTCCTGTTCCTGCAGCGAATGTTTTCGTAAACAGTATATCTTACCTGGGTTAATTAAAATAAATAAAGTTGTTAATTGCTAAATGTAAGGATGTGATTCGGAATAACTTCATAAGATGTCAACCTCAACTTTGTAGGATTTTGGGAGCGATTCTTAGGACGTCTTCTAGATAAGATTACGTTATTATTTTTACTGCAATGTTTAATATATTTTTCGACTCAGACTTATTCCTGAAAACCAACTCTACTCTGATATTATTATAACGTCAGGGTTCATGGCTTTCTTTCAGATATTCATTCAATAGACATTTATGTGTGCCTATGTTAAAACTGTAACATTTAAGAGAAGTTTCTAAAATTTTTGTTTTGAATATCTTTCAACTTTTCACCTTACCTTTTTTAAGTTTTGAGTTTACGTTTTTGACATTTTAATTACTTGTTTAGGTTTAACTTCTCATTTTATTAAACTGCTAAATCGATGGTGCAACAATTTTGAAGTAAAAATAACCTGAGAAATATTTTTCCAATACCGTTTATTTCGAATCACAAAATTCTTTTTATAAAAAAAAGTTTGACCTGTTAAATTTTTTTTTCTATCCAATCTTAAAAAGATAAAACTTTGATTTATGTATTTTCAACTTTATTTTTTACACTTTGGCACAATAATAAATCACTAGAATATAAATATGTTTTTCCTAGGGATGATACTTTTATCGAATAAACCAAAAGTGTCTTGCTTATTGATGGCTTTTAAATTAGCTTTTTGTCTAAATCTTCTTTACTTAAACTGAAATTAATGATCATCTTTGACTGATCTTTTAATTCTCTTCACAACAAGACGGGAAATATTTTACTCTTCGTCTTTTAAATAAGTTTTCGATTTTTACGGCTGATGTAGTGTCATCCAGCGTGAAATTATGAAACCTGAAGCGTCCACTTAATAAAATTTATAAATACCTTCCGTTTGGTGTTGGCATTTCTATATATTAATCTTCTACATTACATTTTCCTATCTCCATCCTCGTTTAATTACTTTAGGGGATTGTTGAAGCTATGGTATGTGGCACGGATGGTGCGCTTTAATATATAGGAAGTTGAGGTGTGTGCTAGCGTGTGTGGTAATGAGGAAAATACCGGAACACAACCCAAGGTTCCATTCTCAGGTATTCCAGGACAAGATTATTTGATTGTTTTCTTATTTTATTAAAAAATTTTTTTCTTTTCAAAGAAACTAAATATTTTCACTTAAGAGAATAACAAATTTTGTACACGTAAGAAGTTGCGGCTGCTGAACAAAAGACGTATGAAGGCGCATTGAGCAGTTGACAGCCTGATGGCCCAATGAAAACACAATCGACTGCCACTGAATTCCTGAAATACAGCCCATAACGGACTGAAATGAAATCATGACAGCATTAGTCCTTATTCACACAACATCAGTCGAAACGCTTTACTTTTATGCACGTCAATTTAGAATTTAAGGATTTCCTTTCCTTAATCGGATCTAAAACTTCTTTTTATCCGTTTACTTCCTTCTAGAAATCTTGACTTTTGTTGACACATTAGATTCCTTTAAGCTAAGTATTTCCACTCGCCGAAAAAGGTCCTCACGTTTACGCAATTTCTCACCATGCGTACGTGCCCCCAAGCCACAGTTTACGATCAGACAAAGTGGTGTGTTGTTGAAATGGAAGAAAACCCACCATTGTATCGTATCCTTCACAGGACTCATATATGTAGTTTGAAAGCGTTGACTCTCAGAAACACCGGTCTTCTGCTTCCTATATCCCCTGTTCATTTCGGCATTAGCAAAATACGTTCTCAATTTTGCCCTGCTGGAATGCTGCCGCTGCGTAACTCAAGGAAACGTCATCAGCGCATCAACCGGAATTTTATTTAATATATCTAGATAAGAACAACATTAAAAGCTTCCTTTTCGTCAGCTATAAAATTCTTTGTTGAAAGGAAACGAGTTTAAGAGGAACATTTTCTCTTATCATCCCCTCTCTGCCTACTATTTTCATCTCTTTCTGTCACAAACTTCCAACTTGTTAATTAGCGTTATGAGGATACGATTATTAGTTGGATCACGGACGAATTGAAGCGGCTCAGACCAACCTAATCCCGAACAAATTGTATCTAATATTTAGTTTAATCGGCTTAGGTTAGATCTGTCCGCTCCGAGGTACGTTTGAAACCCCTAAAACCACGTTACCGAATTATCCTTTACAAGAAAATCATACGTTTTTCATTCTGAGATGGAAAAAGAATTAAGGGAGCAACGTAAGGCTTTTGTTTTATCGTTTATAGACAACGATCTTTTTACGACTCTATCTCGCTATAAATGTTATCGGCAAAACAATTGCAATATTTTTAAAGTTCCAAAACAAAAAAGGCAATTTTTAAAATCTGCAACTTAAAACATCAGGCTGTGAGTGAATTATTAAATTGAAGCAGTACTGGAAATTAAGACTAACTTTGTGAGGTTTATTCATAACAAGATCTGTATGCACCGGATGCTATGAAGACTTTACCGTTACCCACAAATCCTATTTGCAAATTGAACTTTAGTGAAACATACGAAGAAAACCGCAACTTCGACGTTATTGATGGAAGTTATAACTTATATTTATTAATGGATATTAAATAGTTATCAGAGTTATTGCTTTGTTTTAGTTAGGAAAAAAGAAATACAAACATTAAAAGACTGTTCAAGCAACAAAATTATGTTTTAACTTTTATAATCAAATCTATAGAGTTCTTTGTTAAACATAAACGAGAACTAATAGTAAGAAAGATTTAAAAAGAGGGAGAGATTTTAGTTTTCCAGAAATATCTCAATATCTTTTGAGCTACTACACTACCACAGCAATACGAGGGCGGTTCAGTAAGTACCCGTGTTTGACGACAGAAGGCGTTCCTGAGAGAAGTTGGTGTTATCATCGTGTGCTGCCATCTATCAAACGACGGTATAACAAATTGCAGACTGATTGATAGGTTAGTTTGGATTTGACAGCCATTTGAGTAAGACAGAGCAGTATCGTTCGGTAATTCGCTTTCTGTTTTTGGATGGGAAAAAATGCGAGGAGATAAAAGCAAAGTTGGATGCTGTTTATGGGGACACTTCGCCATCTATGACCACAGTTAGATATTGGTTCAACGAATTTAAACGTGGGCGAACATCCGTTTTTGATGAGGAGCGACCAGGACGCCCGGCAGACGTGGTTACCGAGGAAATCATTCAAAAAGTCCACGACATGATTCTCGCTGATCGACGAACGAAAGTGCGTGAAGTAGCAGAGGCCGTAGGTGTGTCGACCGGAACGGCAATTAATATTTTACATGATAAATTGGCGATGAAAAAATTGTCGGCGCGATGGGTGCCGCGATTGCTAACGGTGGACAACAAGCGGATGCGGCTGTTAACTTCGAAGCAGTGTTTGGAGCAATTTAAGCGAAATCCGAAGGAGTTTTTGCGTCGAGTTGTCACCGTTGATGAAACCTGGATTCATCATTACACACCAGAAACTAAGCAACAATCAAAACAATGGATTTCTCCCGGTGAATCTGCTCCAAAGAAGGCGAAGATGGTTCCATCGGCCGGAAAGGTCATGGCGACGATTTTTTGGGATGCGAACGGCGTCATCCTCATGGATTTTTTAGAAAAAGGAAGAACGATCACTGGACAATACTACAATGAGTTATTAGACAGCTTCGACAAGAAATTGAAGGAGACACGGCCACATTTGGCGAAAAAGAAGGTGCTGTTTCACCACGATAACGCACCAGCACATTCATCCGGAGTTGTCGCCGCCAAACTGCATGAATTGCGTTATGAATTGCTGCCGCATCCCCCGTATTCACCCGATCTGGCTCCCTGCGACTTTTTCTTGTTTCCTAACATGAAGAAATGGCTCGCGGGAAAAAATTTAGCTCAAACGAGGAAGTCATCGCCGAGATAGAGGCGTATTTTGGAGAGTTCGACAAATCCTATTTTTTGGAGGGGTTAAAAAAATGGCAGGAACGTTGGGAGAAGTGTATATTTCTAAAAGGTGACTATGGGAAGTTGTCCCGGCAACCAAGACCTCTCAGGTTTTTCTGGTAGTAATTATTAACTAAATACAAAGGGAGAACGGTTACTAGAATTTGTTATAGGTACCCCCGCTACTTGCCAGACTGAAAACCAGACAAGCAAACAAACCTTGCTTCTGGTTAGTGATCAGAATTTTTTTTCAATAAATATAATTAAAAACAATTTAATTTTCCTTACAGAAATAGTGTTTAGTGTATCAAGAAAGAGGATACTGCGGAAATAAATTCTAAAGAGCAGATTTAGGCCAGACAGGAAATCCATTCTCATAGGGACTTCGTATGCCAAAGACGGTGAGATACTTTGCAGTCGAGAATCTTGATCCGGGCCTGAAATATCTTGGTCACTCGGAAGGTTTCCTGATTTATAAAGGTGTCACTTATGAGCTTGGGCGGTTGCCTGTAATTCTTTAGCACATGGGTAACTTCGTCCTTTCCTGAGGGTGCTACGGAACAAGTGTCTACTAAATGCCAATAGAAACGAATGGTCGGATGTCTGACATATCGGAGGCAGGGGCTGGGGAGAGGTCTTCAGGCTTCCGGGCCATTTCTAGTTTCCTAATCCCTGCTTGAGCGCCAAAAGGCAAAAAGGCTGGTTTGGAATACCACGGGCGTCAGATTTGGTTTCCTCGTTTTTGATCAGCTCAGACAAGGGCTAAAATGGTTCAGGTGTTGCCAGCTAGCTTAGTGGTTTGGGCATCTTGGAGAAGGCGGCAAAAACCCAGATTACTATAGGCGGCTATTTGATTGCTTTCGTTAAGTTAGGTTTGCTCTGAGAAGAGCATGGCCTTATAGCATTATATTTCATATTTTAGAATTGAGGGTTTTAATAAATAAAACATGTGATCGGGAACGAGGCATGACTGCGATGTAGGAGGCTGAAGATCTGGAAGTCTTGTTGACTTGCTTTTGTTCTTCTCGTAGTTTGAGACTAAAGCGAGCATTTCCCACTCCGCTCCCGGTATTTAAATGTGTTGGGCCGCTACATCAAAGGCCTTGTATCTGTGCCCCGGATCTTTCAACCGAGCCATTACCTCATATGCCTCGACGTTTTAATTTGTTCTTATTTTGTCTTTTTTCAAATATCAGAAGTTGGTTACATCGAGAACATTACATTAAAACAATAAATAGAAACTTTAAATAATAATTCAAAAGCAGCTAAGGTTGGCTTTGAAACTTATTTTACGTTACACTTAAGACTAGCTTTGTTTATTTTTCACTTTCAGTGTCGCGACGCCTTGGCGGGTTCTGTCGCCTACAAGCGTCGTGGTTGGTCTAGAATACTGTGGGTCTTATCCTCGAAGGTGGACGGCGTCGCCAATTAAACAGCACGTCGCGCTGGTGCTCGTTCCAGGTGTCCTCGCAGGCATGGGTTGGAGCGTTGGTATGTGTGATCTCACGTTGCTGAGTCTCGTGTTTGTGGTTGAATTCCGCTGTCATGCCTATCCCCTTTGCATCCGTTTGCGTAATGGAAGGTCAGGGCGATGCAGCAGCGTCATGGTGGTTATGGTGTCTGTA
>VTPC01001560.1:28044-49831 GCA_011009095.1 Ignelater luminosus
CCAAAGATACAGAGAATTGTTGATGAGGAGGTCATTCACATGTTGATTGTGATTTTGCATTGACCTTCACAAGACTGGTCGCTTTCACATTAGTGGGATACTTGATAGACCTTACCAGGCCCGATACATTGCAAGCATCAACCTTAAACAGGGTTACTGGCAGATACTGTTGGAAGAGAAAAGCCAACCCATTATCCTTAGAACCTTTATTTAGACGACATCATCGTATTGGGCAAGACTTTTTTCAAACACCTGGAGAACCTAGGCGAGGTGGTCCTGCAACTAAGAGCTGCAGATTTCCATCTGAATCTAGGAAAATGCCACTAAAATACCTCGGATATGTTTTTAGTGATAATGGAATTCACACCGACCAAGAAAAGATTTAGACCATCATGAGGATTCCCAAACCGAAGCATATTCACAGCCTATGGAAATGGTTAGGTGTTGCTTGGTACCGTCGCTTTGTTCCGGATTTTTCCAAGATTGTGGCACCTTTAATAAAGTTATGAAGGAAGAATCAACACTTACCTTGGACCAAAGAGCAATCAGAAGCTTTCTCGAAACTAAAAGAGTGTCTAACCCAAGCTCTAGTACTTGCCTGCTTGGATTCTAAGGAAAAAGATTAAAAAAGACAAGTTTTCATATTCCTTCCGACCCGACTTAACAACAGTCCCGAATAATTCTACTAAAGACTCCGCCGGATCTAGCTTGGCCTTTCTAAACTATTGATGAGAGCTCCCCTTATCTGTGTCTTTTCATTGGGGTTCTCCAATCCGCCAGAATCGCTTCGGAAGTGCGTTGCAAGAGTATCTAGTGTACATGACAATTGAAGTATCTTTGGCTGAGGGATGTTTGATTCAAAATGTCTTTCCTTACACGCATCTCGACCTTTAAAGTTTCTTCTTCTCAAAATATAAATTTCAGAAGAGATTGCTAGGATCTGCACAGGAACGAAGTAGACCATCAGGGTATCGAAACTCTTTCAAAAAGCGACGTTATGAATTTGCAAATTCTATTCAGAACAACTTGTGGTAAAATAGCTCATAGACTATAGAATACTAAGGTTTTTTGGCTTGAGGTAAAGGCAATACATTCAGGGACCAAATTTTGTTTCCACTTCTAAAGGTAATATTAAAGGTAACCCCACAGTCTTATCTGCTAACAGAAGAGACCTTTTCAGGATTAGAATTAAAAGTATAAATGAACAAACAATATGTAACTGAGGATATACAATCAATGCCTAGAATGAAATGAAAATGAAGAAAAAAACGTGGACAAGAAGAAGAAAGAAGAAATGAGAAACTTTAGATTTCTAAATAATTTTTATTATTGCATTATATTAACCAAAGAAAACTACATTCTGCTTCTATACCATATATACTTACAATAAAAATATAATAATTACATCATAAGAAAATTGTAAAGATAAAATAATCATTTCTTTTCTTGTTCCTCTAACTCTTTAACAACCGTAGTCACTCCTTTATGTAGCTTTTCCCACATTACTTCAAAATTATTACTGTACAAAGGTTTTAAAACATTTACTTCTTTGTAGAATTTTAACATCGGTTTCGTAATTTCATTGTAATTGTTTAGAATTGTCTGTATCTCTTCAAACGTTTTAGTACAAGATTCCTCTCCTTCATCAGTCTTCTTCTTCTTATACCTTTCTAATAAATTCTGAACCAAAACATCTTCAGGAAACTGCACGAAAAATGCTTTGTGCAACTTAACGTGGTCCCAAAACAATTTCGCTTGAGATTCCGTAACCGGAAATCCAGTAATTAACCATTTCTGATTTTTAATTTCACACTCTAAAATTTCTTTCGATATAAATTTCATCATGATCTTATCTGGCACTAAAATATTTTGCTTTATGCACGTTTTGCATAATTTTCCAAATTTGCTATCTTTTGCTATGTTTTCATATATTCTTTCCCTTACTGGTATAACATCTACCTGGAAAGTTGTGGCTACCTTATTTGCTAATCGAGTTTTGAATGAACCGGGCGCACCTAGTAATACGGCTCGAAAGGATTTTATTAGTTTTGATGTTTCTAATGTTGACAATTGGATTGTCGGACCAGACATTTGACATTTTTGGTGTTTTTCGTTTTTTGATAGACTGTGTGTTTTGTTTATTTTAGTGAAATGTAGCTACTAGCTTTTATTTTTAAATCCAAAGTACATCACGAATATTTCATGCCGTTTTTTCGTTCTAAGCAAAAACCTTTCTGTAAGTATAAGATCTTCAGAGCACAATTTTTGAGATACAGGATGCTGAAGGTTTATAAACAAATGCAGCAGAAAAATATGAAATACTTCTCTCTAGCTAATGGGGAAAGGCTACCGTCAGCCTTTACATAATCGAATAATTTTAGATTAACATACTAACTATAATGAGAGCACAAAAGATAAAAATAAACATAGATGCCAGTAAAGTCATCATGATCAACTTCAATATTTAGAATTCAGCAACAAAAACACAAATTTAGTTGGTACTTAAAAAGGAGAAAGTTGGTAATTCTTAAACTAAACTTTCGATCAATTTAGTTTAACTGTAGTACGCGAGGATGTAGAAACTTAATATTTGAGAACACCGTCGGCATTACTTAAATATTTCAAGTTTTATCGTGCTATCCTTAGTACGAAAACAAATACAAGTTTAAAGTATCTTGAGAATGGTGTTAAAACATATAGCTGTGAAGAGTTCTAGTAGAATAAGATGTTCAGGTTAAATTGAAATTTCAGCGAAAGTTTATTGTGAATTGTCAAGAGATCGAAGAGAAGGTTACGCATGATAAGCGCCGATGTGGGTTATCATTAGATAGAAAAACGTTAACACTAAATCATTTATTTTCTTTACTATTATTTTTTAAATTATATATGTTGTATCATAAGAACTTTTTTCATCAAAAATAATTGACGAATTTACTTTTTTAAATTTTAAAATCTATGTTAGGAACGGAAGGTTTTGATTTGCTTTGGCCTGTAAGATCATGTGAAGGAGAGTTCTCCAAAGACAATCAGAGAGTAGACAAGTATAAAGATGCTGAAAAAGAGAACTGATACCTTTTCACGGCTGATCATGTTGTATGGGTACTTAAAAATACATGCTCGATACCAGACGATTTAGATGACCCAAATATCCATCATCTGAGAAGCATACCGACCCAAAGATTAGTTCAGGGCCATTCCAAGCGCGTGTACAGGGTGTTCAAACCAGTGTAGTTGTCCTTCTTCTATCTTTTCTTCTACTGATTTCACATATATAATATAATATAATAGTTTATTACAAATATTAATCAGTGAGATGGAAGATAAAAATGGACTTCTGTACTTTAAAATAGGAGTGTTAGAGAAACAAATAACAGCTGAAACTGACGTGAAGCAAAAGCAATAACACATCGTTCAATAAGTCCCGAGACTAACCCAGAGATGGTGCTAGTAGTACCAAACTAGCCACGTTTCCCTAGAGTGCGAACCTTCACATGAAACGTGTAAACATTTCACGTCGATTGGACCACAAACAGCAGAGTTATCGAGGTTAGAGTAAAGTCACTTTGTAATTTGTTTGAAAAATGGAACAAAGCGAGTTTCGCGTGTTGATAAAACATTGTTTTTTAATGGGTAAAAACACCGTAGAAGCCCAGCAATGGCTTGAGAAACGTTACCCGGACTCCTCTCCATCCAAATCAACGATTTGTCGTTGGTATGCTGAGTTTAAACGTGGTCGTACGGACACAAACGATGCGGAACGTTCGGGTAGGCCTTTGGAAGCCGTTACACCGGAAAATGTGAGTGAAGTATTCAAAATCGTAATGAAAAATCGCAAAGTAAAGGTCCGTGAGATTGCAGAAATGACACAGATATCATCTGGAAGCGTATTTACAATCCTTCATGAAAAATTGAGCATGAAAAAGGTTTTTTCCAAGTGGGTGCCGCGATTGCTTTCAATGGAACAAAAACAGCAACGAATCAACGATTCAGAGAGCTGTTTATCGCTATTTACTCGCAATAAAAAGGATTTCCTGCGTCGATACGTGACCATGGATGAAACATGGATACATCATTTCACTCCGGAGTCGAATCGGCAATCATCTGAGTGGCGCATGGCTGGCGAAAGCCGCCCAAAGCGTCCAAAAACGCAGCAATCTGCTGGCAAAGTCATGGCGTCTGTTTTTTGGGATACACATGGCGTCATTTTCATTGACTACCTGGAAAAAGGTAAATCGATCAACAGTGATTATTATATTGACTTGTTGGTACGTTTGAAAGAGGAGATCGCAGCAAAACGACCGCACATGAAGAAGAAAAAAATCCTTTTTCAGCAAGACAATGCACCATGCCACAAGTCCATGAAAACAATGGCAAAAATCTACGAGTTGGGCTTTGATTTGCTTCCCCACCCCACGTATTCGCCAGATTTAGCCCCCAGCGACTACTGGCTCTTTGCTGATCTCAAAAAAATGCTCCAGGGAAAAAAGTTTGGCTCGAATGAGGAGGTCATTGCCGAAACTGAAGCCTATTTTGAAGCAAAGGATAAATCCTTCTATAAACATGGTATAGAAATGTTGGAAAGGCGTTGAAAAGATTGTATCACTCTAAAAGGAGATTATATTGATGAATAAAAATGATTTTTGAAAAAAAAATGTTGTTTTCGTTGTTAGTCTCGGGACTTATTGAACGATGTGTTATAATAAGCAAATAAAACCTTCAACTGTGATAACAGAAAGTGTAAATGTAAAGTACAAACAAAAATCGCAAACAGAAAATATTGAAACACACAACCTTGACACCACAAAAGAAACTGTTAAAAAGGTAAAACCAAAAGTCACAAAAGAAACTGTAGCAGCTAGTATCCATTTAACAGAGAGTCAAATTAAATGTAAAGAGATCATCTCCTTAAATAGCGATGTAGAAAATCAACAACGAAAGACATCTATGCCCAAAAAACAACAGAAAAGGATTATAGTGGGCTCTCAAGTAAACGAAATTTGTAAATTAAAAGCAGCCCCTAAGGTAAAATCGATTCACATTTGCAAGTTATCCACTGACACCACAGCACAAGAAGTTCTTGACCACGTGGTATCGGTAGCTCCAGTAATATCATGCGAAAAAATTGAATCGAAATTTCCAAAATATTACTCCTCATTTAAACTTGATGTGAATGAAGGCGATGCTGATAAGATTATGGATCCAACTGTATGGCCGAAAGGAATTTTTTTTACCGAAAAAATCAACCCCGGCGCATACAATAATAAACAGTGTTGTGAGAAATAGTGTGCAAAATAAAGAGATAAGTTCAAATTGTAATAATAAATTTACTATCGTGCATATTAATGCTCAGTCTGTTCGAAATAAAATAATAATTTTTGAAGATTTCGTAAATAACTTTAGAATAAAAATAGATGTACTGTGTGTAAACGAACATCACATGCGACCTGGTGAACCAGAAAATTTTCCCCTTAAAAATTATAAAGTTATAAGTCACTATACAAGATCAACCACTACAGGTGGAGGTGTTATAATACTTTGTAAAAATAAGATTTTATACAATCCTTTAGATAAAATTAGTGAACTGTCAATTGAAAAACATATCGAGATTACAGCAGTAAATTTTGTGCAGGAGGAAATTATTTGCGTTACAGTTTATCGGCCTCCAGCTGGGGATTTTGATGTATTTATGTATAAAACGAATGAATTGTTGACAATTTTAAATAATTTTAATTGTGAAGTCGTAATAAATGGAGATTTTAATATTAGATTCAATATCAAAGACAAAACTTATGTTAAATTTATAGATATAGTAAACTCTTATCGATTTGTGCATACTATTACCGAATCGACTAGACTTTCAAATTGCATCGACAATATCTTAGTAAATTTTGGAAATTTTAGACAGTATAATACTTGGGTTGAGGATCCTGGATTATCGGATCACAAAGCTATATTTATTACCATTGAATGCAAACCTACTTTCAAGGATGAAATCGCCTCATATAGACCTTATACAGATGTAGGCAAATTTAGATTTTTTAAATTAATAGAAGCTATAAATTGGAATTTTGTAAATGAAATTCATGTTAATGTTAATACTAAATTTTCAAAATTTATTACTATCTTAATGGAATCGTTAAATTGTGCATTTCCTGTGGTTACACAAACAAATTATATCAAATCAAATCAAAAACTAACATGGTACACGTCGGAATTAAGAAAAATGAAGGAGCATTTAAATTTTTTAAAGGATTTTTCCAACTTAAAACTAAATGAATTGATAAATAGTTTTCGTGTAAAATATAAAAAAGAGATGGAACGGGCAAAAAGTAGCAAGTACATTAAACAAATCCATAATAGCAATCAAAAGCCTAAAGTGTACTGGGATATAATTAATGAAAACAGAAGGGGTAAGATAGTCTCAAACAAGATTAGTTTTGATGTAAATAAATTAAATAATTTTTTTATAAAACAACCGGAGAATGTATTGAATAGTCTTCCTTTAGTACAAAACACTTCCAGTCCAAATATTCAACAAACAAATGTTAAGTTTAGTATACAACCTGTATCAGAAAATAATATGCGCGATGCAATAAATAGATCAAAAAATAAAACTAGTCGTGATTATTACAATTTAAGTACAGTGTTAATTAAGTGCATTAAAAACATAATCATACCACCGCTTACTAAAGTATTCAATGGTTGTATTGAAGAAGGTATATATCCGAATGCCTTAAAAATTTCCAAAGTTATACCCATACATAAAAAGGGATCGTTGAATGATATGAATAACTATAGACCAATTTCTCTTGTTCCCATTATATCTAAAATATTCGAAACGTTAATTAAAGATCAAATTGTAGATTATTTTGAAGCTAGTAAACTATTTTCTAATCAACAATTCGGCTTTCGTAAAAATAGGTCAGTAACCAAAGCTATAAATTGTCTTTTAGATTTTGTAACTGAAGGTACGGAAAAAGGATCATGGGTAGGGGCTTTGTATTGTGACCTACAGAAAGCTTTTGATTGCGTCAATCATGATACTCTGTTACAAAAATTACAGTTGTATAACTTTGATACCTCTAGTATTAAGCTGTTTCAATCATATTTACAAAATCGTAAACAAAAAGTTTTTCTAAACAATACTTACTCGGAAGAAGGATTATTAACTTGTGGAGTTCCACAAGGATCCGTGTTGGGGCCTATCTTATTTGTTATATATATTAATGATTTACATACGACAATATTATCCGGTAAAGTAATTTTATTTGCTGATGATATAACGTTCTTGCGATATCATCAAGATGAGAATAATTTGTTTAATGAAATGAACATTCATCAATCTAAAATCGAAAATTGGCTAATACAAAATTGTTTAAAATTAAATGTAAATAAAACAAAAAAACTAATCTTTTCACATCGAACGCTTGTAAATCATCAAAATGAAGATTCTGTGAAATTTCTAGGAGTATGGTTAGATCCAGTATTAAGTTGGGATAGTCATATTGAATATTTAGCCACAATTCTTTCAAGAAATTTATTTGTTCTACGTAACTTAACTCATATTGTACCTACTCAAGTAGCTGTAACCGCATCTTATGCTTTAATAAACGCACACATGACTTATGCTGTTGTATGTTGGGGACATTCTACTCATGCTAATAGAATCTTCAACCTGCAAAGAAAAGCTATACGTATCCTTACAAAAAAATCTTATACCGATGATGTAAAACAAGATTTTATTAGTTTAAGCATATTAACATTTCCATCCCTTTATATTTTTAATAGCTTAATTCAAACTAAAAAATATTTAGACGATTATAATACACAAAATAATGTTCATAATTATAGTACAAGAGATAACTTTAAAATTCGTTTAGATTACTTGCGTCTTAATTCAAGTAGATATAGTAAAAATTATTATGGCCCTTTGTTTCTCAATAGATTGCCTGTGAACATTGTAAATTTGCCATTAAAATCGTTTAGAAATAAGATTAAAAGATATCTGATAAGGGAAGCCTTTTACTCAATTCACGAATTTATGGATCATGAATTGAATTCCTGTAGCATAGACATGTAAAATAAATACAGCTTTATTATCATATCAAGAGAGATCTGGCAATGACAAATGATATATGTCGTGTTCCTAATTTTGTCTAATTTGGTTTAATTTTCTATTCGTCTAATAAATCTCATTTTTTTGAGTGTCAGTTTTCTTTTCTATACCTCTGTTAACGTCCATGTTTCAGCTCCATATATAAATATGGGTGTTACTACTTTTTCCCTGCTACTGTTTTTCTCTCTTTTATTCTTCATCCATTTTCTCGTCTTCAGATATTAGAGCCTCTAGATATTTGAATGTCTGTACTTGCTTTAATTGTTATTGTTGATTTGTTTGTGTGGTGTTGTTCATTTCTTCCCCGAGTCATAGTTTTGATCTTCTTTCTGCTAATTTTCATGTTCATTTTCTCTAATGCGTTCTTGTATATTTTCATATTTTTATTTAGCCTTGCCTCATCTCTTGCCATGATAACCATATCATCAGCATAATACAGTTCCGTAATTTCTATTTTCCTCATTTTCCAGTATCCCACTTCGTATTCCTTTACGTCTTTTTTCGCCTCCTTTATTGCTTCATCCAGAACTGTTGCAAATAGCAATGGGCTCAAGCTCTGTATTCCTCTTGTTAGTGTTATTGGGGTTTTTCTCTTCTGCAGTATTCTTCATACATCTTCTCGGTTTATTCTATCGAAGACTTTGTCTAAGTCAATAAAGCATTAGTGTACATTTCGATTTTCTTTTATTGCCTTCTCTCGTACTTGTTTCATTATGAATATTGCATCATTTACACCTCTTTTTGGTCTTAAACCAAACTGCGTTTCTTCAAGTGTACTTTCAAGTTTTTCTCGCAGCCTCTTCTCTGATACCCTTTCATGTACTTTCGCTGCTGCGCTGGTCAGAGTTATTCTTCGGTAGTTGCTACATTCTTTCAAATCTATTTTTACATATATAGGTGTTATTATTTCCATTTGCCGTTCCTGGAGTGCTTCTTCTTTTAAGGCTTTGTTCATGATTAACCGTAGTTCCTGCAGTGCTGTTTCCGGTAATGCTTTCAGAATATCTGCTGTTATTTTATCTTCTCCTGGTGCTTTTCCCTGTTTAGTCTTCTTTATTACTTCCTTAACTTTCTCTATACTTATTTCCTCTTCTCCTCTTATTTGTAATTCTTCTATTCTTATATGACTCGTTTGGAATCGCCTTTTCCTTTTAGTAGTTTCTTAAAATATTTCCTCCACTTTCCTTACCGCTTTCTTCTCTCTCATGTTTTTCAGTGTTCTAAAGAAGAGTTTTTTGTTTTCACTGTATGCATTTTTCAGGTTTTTCCCAAAGTCCTTCCAGGATTCTTCTTTTTTCTTCTTTTATTATTATTTTGACTTGCTTTCTTTGTTCTTTGTATTGTTCATAATGACGTATGTCCTTTGATTGTAAGTCGTTTTTCCATTCATGTTTTACTCTTTCTGTCCCACAAGGGGTTTTCTTCTGGTCCCTATTCTTTATCATTGTCGTACCGCAACTTTCTTCTGCAGCTGTTAACATTGTATTTTTAAAGTCTGTCCATATATTTTGTAGATTTCCTTTCTTGTCCTTTTTCTTTAAACGTTTCTTTATGAGGTTAGGAATCTTTCCTTTATTTCTGTTCTCCCGAGTTGGTGGCATTTAATCTTTTTATTTATAGTATTCTTTTCTTTTTTCTATTGTAGTTATTTTCCGTTTTGAGTGTCATTTCCAGAAGATAGTGGTCACTTCCTATTTGCGGTATTTCCGTACCCTAAGATCTTTCACTGTTCCCCATACTTCTATATTGATCAGAGAGTAGTCAATTATTGCTTTTGCTTGTACTACTCATAAAATGAGAATTTCTAATTTTATATCTTCTAGACAGAATTCTACTATTCTCTCCCGTTTTTCCTTAAGCACTATTCTATTCCAACTCTTTCATTGAGATCAACTAATATTATTACTTTGTTCTCACTTTTATCTACTTCTTCTTGCAGTTTTGAAAAATTGGCCCTTTTCTTCTTTCTTTGCGTTTTCGTTTGATCCGTACGCGACTACTAGGGTGTATTCTTCAGCGTATTTTCCTTCTTTTATACTTATCAAGAGTAGTCTTTTATTAATATATTTTTCCTTTTTTTTTGTATTTCATCTTTTCTTCTTTTATTACTTAGAATTGCCACTCCAGCTCTAGCATTTTCCTCAATTTTTACACCCGACCAATACATCCAGTATCCATTGCTTTTTCTCTTTGTTTCCGTTATCCCTACATAGTCCAAGTCAATTTGCCTTATTTCTTTTGTTAATTCTTCTTTTCCATTTAGGCTCTTAACATTCCACGTCCCAACTCTAATATTTTTTGTAGTTCTGCGACTCGTTTTTGTTTTCAACGTTTTCTCTTTCTTATCCATATTTTCCTTGCCGTCTTCCTTTCCATTTTCATCTTTATTATTATTGATTTCTTTTTCCCTTGTCTGAGTCCTCTTAACTGCTTGCTGGGGTTTTTCTTTGCCTATTAGGTTTCTGTTTTGATTTCTAGCCTTATTCATATCCTCATTCTTTGCATGGGTCGTATTGTTAGTTTTCCTCAGTTTTTTGATTGTTAACTATTTTTATCTGCTTTTCCTGTCTTCTTCTTCACATTCTCTTCTTCCTTGTTTCATATCCATTTTTTCCGTCGATGAAGCTTATGAACCTTATCTTGGCCCTTTTTCCTTTCTTTCTTTCTTCGACTATTATTTTCTTCTGTATTTCTTGTTCTTTTCTTGTTTGATAATTCATTATTTATAAATATTTTCTCTCTTAGCGCTTTTAATTGCCTTTTAGTTTTTAATATATTTCCTTTGTCTTTTGTCTTATACGTTCTAGGTCTTATTTTTCTTGCTTCCTTGACTTGTATATTCTAATGACTAATGAAATTCTCTATTTCTTTTCTTACTTCTTTTGTTTCCTCTATGCCTACTTTTAAGCCCCTCATTACAATATTATTTTCTCTCCAATTTTTCAATCCTATCTTTCAAATTTTTTTCCTTACAGTTTTCCATTGTTTCATGTATTGTGTCGCTGAAAACCTTGTATTTCTATTCTTGTTTTTCGTTTTATCTTTCTCAAGTTGTTTAATGCTTATTTGTAGTTCTCTTATTTTTTTTTTCATATTCTTAAATTCTTGTTGTTTTTCCAATATATATTATTGGGATTCTTTTTGTCCCTTTCTTATTTCTTTAATATCCGTCTTAAGTCTTTCAGTGGAAGTAAGAAGCATTAAAGCTGCTCTAGGAAACTGCCATGTAAACATCGAGACACAGAGGAGCTGCCCTCAGGTCAGCTGCCTTTCATCCCATTTTTTGATGTCTTATAATTGATGGTCTTTTAGAGTACTTAACAGCGCACGGCTTTCTTGCTCAGGCATACGCAGACGTCGTCTACGTCCGAATGCAAATGGCCTGCAAAATTATAGAAAGATGGTGTAATGAGGATGACCTTTTAGTCAATCCATCTAAAACTAAGGTAACTGTCTTCACCAAAATATAGAAAACGGATGGTTTAAGAGAATCCACCCCTACAAAAAGATTAACCTGGAAGTCACATGTCGACAAAGTAATAACTAAGTCAACAGTGACACTCTGACAGTTACACCAAATGATAGGTAGGCTTTGGAGAATCAATCCTCAGATAGACTATTGGATCTACACGGCAGTTATGAGCACTAGAGTACTGTGGTCTGGTGGTCTAGTACAGAGAACTCCACCACGGCTCAAAGATTAGCCAAGCTCCAACGCCTGGTCTGTCTGGGTACAATTGGTTTAATGAGGACGACTCTTACGTCTCCACTTGAAGTTCTATTAGAGCTGCCGAATCTCCCAACTTGAACAAGGAAAGAGACAATGGTGGCTCACCTTAGAATGCAGCATGCAGGATTATGGTTTGTAAATGGATTGAACGTTTATTTAGTGGAAAAAATGTGCTTTTTGTCTACTTGCAAGTTAACACAGGCGGAAGATCGGTTAAGGCTGCACAGGAAGTCCTACCTCACAGTCCCAACTAGGGAACAGTAAGAGAGCGATAAGGTAAATCTCCAACAGAACTCGCTAGTATTCTATGCAGATGGATCACATATGAATGATAGACAATCTCCGGGAGCAGACATTTATGTACCTGAAAAACGCACATGTGCAAGAAGAGTATCGCTTGATTTTCCAGGCTGAAGTTTATGCCATTCTATTGACGGCGTATAGGAAGGAGCAAGAGACCTGCCCCGACCGTCAGGCGGCACTAAAAGTGGTCTGCGCAGCAAAAATAAGAAATTCTCTTAAGCAAGAGTTAACCTCATCTGGGTTGCTGGGCGCAGGAAAAGTCACGGCAATAAGAAGGCAGACAAACTCACCAAACTCAAAGACAAAGATACTTGCCTAGGACCAGAATGCTTTCTATGAATACCAAGGCAACGGATTTTTTTGAACTTTTTTAATGCAGTGGAAAATGTAAGGAAAAACAAAGAGTTTCCTCTGAAAATGATTAGAACTAAAGAAGGACAGGTGTTGAAAGATCGAAAGCAAATTATGGAAAGGTAGAAAAAGCACCTTTGGGAGTTGTTGGAAGGAGAGGATGAAGGCGAGGAAGAGAAAGGTGCGAAAGAACAGCAGACCAACGAGGGTTAAAAGGCGCTGGTAGAGGCCATTGAATGGAGATGAGCAAACTTCCTGGCCACGATGGACTGGTCCCTGAAATGTTGAAGTACATGGATCCTACAGGTCTACAGGTTCTACTTAGGGTCTTTCAGTTAGTCTACAGAACAAACAGGATTCCTAAGGACTGGAGACGGGCATTAATAGTACCAATTTACAAGATGGAAAAGGAAGAAGAAGAAATCATCGGAATGTGCGCTAAGCGCGGCTTTAAAAGCTGTATAGCTTCTTTCCAGCCCTTAAAGATGTGGTGGAATTTTAGACACTGAATGCAATGCACACATTATCCGATGGTTTGTGGTTGGTGCGGCAAAGCAACCACAGGCCCCGGAGACGAAGGAGCAGCGCCCGCGCAAGGCTATGGATTCGACGTTTCGGTGGTCCTGTGGAGGTTAAGATGCGGTCCATCTTGATGGACTGTAGGTGATTAACGGCGACGAAGAAGCAGGGAAGGGGGCAAAAAAAGAAAGGAATCCGTTCAGAACCGGGGTTGGTGGAGTTACTTCCGCGAGGAAATGACGAGTTTTGTTGAGTGAGCGGTAGCAATTGGTTATGGGTTCGAATTGGAATTATCGATAAGCTAATGGAGTAGAATCCAAGACCTCTTGTAGATCAGAAGGGAGGTTCTGTCTAGAAAGGGGATGTTGAATTTTCGTTCGGGGTTTTCTGCGATTGTTTTCTGGAAGCGTATGGACGATCTCCAGGATGTAAGTTATGTTTAAATTGAGAGCTTTGGTGACGAAGCAATCTTTTAGGAACTCGAGGCGCGTGTCTATCGGAGGGATCCCGGCAAGGTCGCAAACTTCACCGGAAGGGTGGAAGCGGTCCAAGCCGAGAATCCTCCTGCAGACGGCCCTGTTCTTGGTCCGAAGTCGATTGATGAGATGGTTGAAGGCTGTAGAGAAACAGGTAAATTTGTAGTCCAAGACTGGTCTGATGAATGTTTTATGTTAATGCCAGCGCGGAGCTTGGAGAGGAGAGCACTGCGCTGCTGAACTATTTTCAGACAGCGCCCATCTCTTCCGACCAATTGAAAGTAGAAGAAGACGTAATTTCAAGGTATTTTACGCTGGGAGGGAGCTCAAGTAAGGAATCCAGTCGGATATTGTCTGGTTTGAGACGAGGGGTTTGAGTGAGGTTTTTATGGCGAAAAAAAATTGGTTCGGTTCCAGCCGAAAGAGTTTCCAGGAGAAGATCCTAGCGCTGATGGTGGTAGTCCCTGCTGACACCCAGAATGAGTTATCATCCGCATATTGGACCATGCAGACGGTAGGCTGTTGAGGTAGGGGGATGTCGTGGCAATACGGGTTGTACAGAATTAATGAGAGAATCGACCCTTGAGGGACCTCCACAAAGGGCATGAATGTCCTGGATAAACTTTGACCGACTCGGACTTTGTATTGTCGATGGAATAGATAACTCTTGATGAAGCAAACGAATGAAGGGGAACATTAGCGCGAATGAGTTTTAGAAAAAGTCTTTCGTACCAGACTTTATCAAAGGTGGCGATAGTGCAGTGACCAGAGTTGATTGCACTGCTGACGTCTGCGTGTAGACGGAGGATGGGGTCTGTTGTAGGTCTACCTGTTTGAAAACCGAACTGGAGATTGGAGATAAGATTATTTTGGGTAGGAACATCTGTGAGTCGATCAGTAAGGATTTTCTCGAAGGTCTTATCGATGACGTTTAAGAGAGCTATAGGTTTATAGAAACTTGGATCGGAGGCTTGTTTGTTTGATTTGAGTATCATGATGACGGTGACGGTGTTCCACGAAGACGGAAAATAGCCGCTTAAGAGGCAACTATTGAAAATGAAAGTGAGTAGATTGATTGTGGCAGATGACGCAGAGCCCTTCTGGTTATAGTAACTTCGCCAGAGGAAATGGCCGCCGTCGTATCTTTCACCCGGATAGGAGCAACGATGTTCGGGGGACCATCAACAGAGGGTGGATTTCGCGTGTGTTTTTGATTTGATAGTTGACTCTGTGAAAGTGGTGGTCATAGAAAGGTGGGTCAGTAGGTGGTTGGTGGATATTTTGCAATGAGACGGCGGAGAGATCGACTTGTGCTTGAGGTGGTTTAGATAATGGACTTTCGGGCGATGTTGCCCCATTACAAGAAGGGAGACAATCGAGACTGTAGTAATTAGTGTGACTGGCAAACTGTACTCCAGAATCTTAGAGGTGAGGCTACGGGCGGTCCTAGATACTAAGCTGGTAGATCCTCAGTGCGGTTTAAAAAGGGGGGAAGCATCTAGGACCTCATTTTGGTAATTCAACAGATAGGAGAGAAAGTTGTGGAATACGATCGGAAGCTACATCTGGCGTTTATTGATTTAGAGAAGGCGTTTGATTAAGTGACAAGAGATGCGATCTGGCAAGAATTATGTAAAAACAGCCAATAAGGAGTCTAACTCATTTACAACAAGTCAGGGTTTAAGGCAAGTTTGCTCATTGAACCCCTTGCTGTTCATAGTGCTTATAGACAAGGTCATCAAAAATTGCCGAGAACGGATTGGGAAGTTTCAGCTGGAACACTACAGATTACGGCCGAACTTACAGTCTAATCTAAATGTGTAAAAGGGGAAACTAAAGAAAGTCAACATGAGAATTAGTTTAATAAAAACGAAGACAATGTTGATCTCTGGACGGCCAGTGGAAGGGCACAACATACTTTTCCGGGGTCAAAAGCTCGAACAGATAGATACCTTTAAGTACCTCGGAAGCTTTGTAAGTCAGGATGGCAACATGGACGTTGAGCTAAAAAGTAGAATCACGGCAGCTGGTCGTTTATTTAATGCCATCAAGTTTCTACGCAAAATCGAAGGGAAAACTAGAATGAACTGCTTTAGATACCAAACAATCCGCAATTCCCTGAGAGTAGAGCCAGTTAGTAATAAAAGCTCGAATGGTTTGGCCATGTTGAGCGGATGATGTAAAGCGGGTGTATTTGCCTGGAATGGAAGGAAACAAAAGAAAAGGTAGGCTCAGGATCCCTTCTTAGCAAATTAGCAAGCAATTGTTATAACAAATATTTTCAAGATTTCAAGACAGATTGAAAGTAAAGCTGGGGTATCAGAAAAATGTGATGATAGTCGTTGGAAAGTGAGTTATATTTATTTCTACTACACAATTTCGAGTGCAGCATATTTTTATTGTAATAAAATTTAAGCAAACACTTTTTGTACAAGAAAATACAACTATTTTATGTTCTTTTAATTAATTTTGTTATGCAATAATTTTAGTAAGGTTTACTTTATCTGTACCTCAGTGTTTGGAAATTGCTCGTCCTAACATTCTCCCCGTCGGTTTGTTTATTCTAACAAAAATTAATTTTGCCTTTTTAACATTCAATATTCATAAATGGCGTTTTGAATATTTCAATGGTTGGAAAATAGTGGAACCAATTGAAAGAGCATATTCCAATTTGAATGAAAACTATTTTCAGTTTAAATATTCCTCGATTCGCAGCGCAATAATGTTATTTCGTGGCGTCGCGTAGTGGAAGTTGCAAAAGTGGTTTTATACCTAAAAAGTGCATGTTTATAACCATACACCGTGTATGTTATTTTTCCTGCTCGGTTTGGTCTGGTTACGGGAAGGCTCAAAGCTTGGGCCGCAATAGTAAATATTAGTAAATTGGAAATCGCAGTGGAGGACTCGCGGCGCGCATTTATATTCCTAACCAAGTTTGGACATTCCGCTTGCAGACTTTATTACTCCTGCCCGTCGCTGTAGTATGTATATGCAGCATATTCTAATAGAATATCCAAGCTAGACTATCACTTCGTCCTTTTCCATTGTACATATTAACACGAAAAGAGGCGAATTCGAAACATGTACAAACTTTTCTCGTTTTGTTACAACCATCACTTGTCAGATTAGATTTGTAACATTCACTGAGCCTGACTGAGCTTTCCCATCAAGTTGGCCTGGACGAATCCAAGAGTGGATCGAAATTTAATTCATTTTATACAAGTTTTCCCCTTTTTCTCTATCCACGCTCGTTATACGCTGGTATATATGTTCGTCTACCTATTATCCAATAAAAATTTTGCTTGTCGTCCGGATTACGATCGGCTAACGGTCTTTTCCAACTTCTAGAAAGAGAGAAGTAAAAATGATAATAATTAGTACTGCAGAGAGATGATGATGCCATCTTAAAAGGCACCACCATCGTCGCTTTGCCGAGCGAAGCGTAAAGCTGCTTACTAGTTTCCTCATTTTATGTACTTGTATCCGTTTGTGTAGTGTCTAAAACTCGAGACGTTAATTCTACATCTTCCTTAATTTGTTTTACTAAGCCCTGTCCTCTCTTAGGAAGCCGGAGAAAGTGTTGAATGTATAGTAAATTATTTGAAAATATTATGTTTCAGACGCAGTAGTATATTATTAAAGTAAATATGGAGAAACGTCAGATGCTCTCAGTGTCCAAATGAGTCGCGCTTGTCTTCTGATTATATAATCCGATGCCATTTGCATATTTTCATCTCTAAACTAGGAATGTTTTGTAATACAAATCTACACTTCAACACGGAAATTATTGTTCCTATTTTATGCTTTTACTTCGTTAGATGTTACTTGATACTAACGTCATCATTTTCTATATAAGACAGACGCTATTCGAAGCGACTCAATCTAGAATTTCCTCTTAATTCGCAATTTTTCCCCTCGTTCCTTCCCTCTAATAACTCGCTTGTAAACACGACGACTAACTTTAATTTAGAACTATCCTAATGGGCACTTGTAGCTTGTCTGTCTTGGGTGTATGATTCATTACCCTTAAAATGCGGTGTCCACGCGGGAGAATCGTAATAGACCGTGAGACGGGACATAGGATCGATGCGTTCGAGCGAAAAGGACGAAACGTCGCTAAGTGGTCGCGCGCTTTCTCGTCGTCGGACAGATAGCAGTCACTTGTGTCCTTCCGCTTTCTCCGGCTTCCTGTCATTTATCGCTTCTTCTTTTGTCTTTCCGGACAATTGTATCGTGTAGACCTAAATCGTCTCTCTAATGGGACCATATGAAGAATCAAGAACTTACAGAAAAAAGAGTCGCCCTCTTACTTCTTTTTTTTATTTTCTCTCCCCCTTTCGTATCATACTACTGATGATGATGCAATAGACGAGGGCAGTTTCGTAAAGATTTTCCTTTTTTTGTTACAAAAACAGTAAGTTAGGAAGTTTCCTCTATTTTGTTTTATTTTCAAAACGTTGCCTGCAATTGAAGCACATTTATAAAAGGTGTTTTACCATTTTTTATAGACAGAATTCACGGAATATTTTCAGATAAATTAGTTTAGCGTGGAATAAAAGATCTGAGATTTTCTGATTGGTTTTAAATTTCTCTCACTGAAGTAATTAAAAATTTTTAGATTTTTATCTTTTCCGTTTTTGTTTTTATTACGGAACTTTAAATCTTCTAGCAAAATCACATTCTTTCGTTGACGCTTCAGCACAGAATTCACTGACCTACCAATATTACAATGAGTTATGTGATTTTTTTTAAATTTCTAACTTCAAGGTCCTTTGGGAATCTAGGGACGAATTTCTTAATAAAAAACTTTTCAAAAATTCAAATATTTTTAAGATTCTTTGGATACGTTGCAAGATCGTATAAAATTGTTTTGAGCTTGATTTGACCTTTCAAAAGTCATTAGACAATTCAGGAAATTTTTTCAAGATGTTTATAACTTCACTTGCTTGTTGTCCGTGAGCCAGAAAGATTCAAAGTTCATCAAGTTTGATTTTAGTGAACCTTTTAAGAATTCTATGTTACTACTACCAGAAGTAATATTTTCTTCTTACGATCATCTGGCTTGTTAGAGCGAGTCAAAGTTCTCCGATTGCTCTACTCAGAAAATATAGAAAAAGTCTGCATTACTTCCGTTATTCTGACTAGAATAAAATGATACACAGATACAAAATCAACTAAATCTGATGTATGACTTTAACTCTCTTCCTCGGGCCAAAAAACAATTATGGAAAGACGTATAGTCATCCGTAATGTGAGAACAATCAAAGCCTCTGAGTGTATCGAGATTTGCGACCTCTTGAATTCATCTCTTTTGTTTGCCTATTTGGTTGCCGGTCTATTTCTAGCTTGACAAAAACCAAAATGATTCCTTGAATGTCTTATTCTATTTATTTCTCTCTCTTTCAAGACAGAATAGAAGACCTGGAAATCACAGTTTGCCAAGACGTCGTCCAAGCTTTATCGGCAAACATCCGTCCCTTTATCCGAGTGTACACAGACTTTTTCAGAGGTAAAACGCAGTGGGATCGACCCCTTTCTGTTAGTTGCTTGTTCGAGTATGAATCACTGTCAGGACGCCATGTTTTAGCACACAGAATGTTTTCCAAGAAGCCCATCTTACCTAAGATGACCTGTAGGACAAGGCAAACGTTTTTGCCGATGTCCTGAAAGAAGTCCACTAACCCCAACTCTTTATTATTCGATTAGTCCAATTTTCGAAAAACAAAGGAAGGAAGCAACGGTCTTTCTAAACATAAACCCAGTAAACGACTCATCGATCCAGCATCAAACAGACCCGTCGCGCCGTCTTCTAGACATTATATATAAAGTATTCGACAGGATATTGATGAATAGACTCCGAGAATTCCTAGACTTCCAGAACCTCCTCTTCTAGATCATCAGACTTGAGGGAATAGTAGCCTTTAACTCCCAACACTACTCAACGGTCATGTTTCTAAACACTGAATGGACTTTTGAGAAAGTCTGGCACGGGGGGCTTCTTTATAGGTTCCGAACAGCCGTCTCCTTCGTCCTGCCAAGACACCACGAGCTTAAAGATTTATCTTCTCGTCTCTTTTATTCATCTCTTACTGTCACGATATTTCGTGCCCTGTGGAATACGTCTCAAAGCTCGACGATTAGACACTATTCCCGCAGAACATGTACGTCGCAACCTTTTAAAAAGTCAATCTATTTTACCGAGTTTTACACTTTGAGTGCAATCTCATACTAGGAACTCCTCGGATGAAATCAATACCGATAAGCCAACTCTGCTGCTAGTGACTATACAAACTCTTTGAGCGTGAAGTTCTTATATAGTAGCTTCTGAACGGTGGCCCTCATGTTTAAAATTTGATACTTAAAGCACCTGACGTTCACTAGCAATTGTGACACCTGAAAATGACCAGCAATGAGCTAAGGCAATGTTCATCAGATCGCAGAAAAAGAAATGCTGTTTGAGAATTTTTTTATACGGGACGACAATAAATTCCTTTAAAACAATTCAAGCTTCACTTACGCAGCTAGCGATTAAAGCAGCAGCTCTACAACCGGTGTCAACAGTCGACTATACGACAAGTGCCGAAAACTGAAAGTGACACTACTGGTCATAGAATGAAGTGCAGGTCTCTACCTGTCTGTCCTCTGGGAGTTGTGGAAGCGGTTGTTGGGCGTCGACGTTTCCATTGGCCGGGCTATTGCAAGTCGCGCCCGTGGAGGAAGGATGGTCTGATGGTCTCTTGATCTCCTAGTCGTATCGTTCTGTAGGATTGTGTATGCGGCGGTCAGTGAGATTTGTATTTACCATTGTCGGCCGACAAACTGGGCTATGTTATCCGAAATGATGGTTTGCTGATAGCCGAAGCGTAGCAGGATGCACTCGGCAGCAGTGCTGTTTCTGATGGGGTAAACCTCTACGTATCGACTAAGCAGATCTGTCACCGCGAAGATAAACTGGCGGCCGGCAACTGTTACTTGGCGCAGGCGATGAGATCGAAAGGGGGCCTGCGGTTGGCTTGGTCGTTGAAGGACGTAGAGCTGATTTGGGCTACGCCTGTACAGAATGCATAGGAGACAGCTCTTGACATACTAACAAGTCTAGCGATTCAGTACGGCTCAGTGGTGGTCCTGGTGCATGCTGCGCGTCGTTTCTTCGGCTCCTGGGTGATGCTTGAACAGAACCATTTTGTGGACTTCTCCGGAGACGTACAGTTTCTGCCGACGCAGAAAAGGCCCACGACCGTGTGGTAATTGTCGACAAATCCACGTTCCCAGTTGAGTCTTCAAGGTGGCTGCTCCTGGAAGGGCATGAGCGTTCGCATCGCTAGTTGCGTTAACTCTACGTTGTAACGCTGATCAGCACGTATCTCGTCGGTTAAAGTGGCAAGGTCGGCAAGGCTGGCCGTCAGGACTTTGACAGCGCAGGAACTCGGCGGCTACCGTTGAGTTGAACGGGCGACAGGAGAAGATCGGTGTTTTCGTCGTCAGCGATACGGTCTTTTATGAGGTTTCTGGATAATATGTCGAGGAGCTAGTTGCGTTTCTCCGGACAATGTTTAACAATCATTAGATAGTGCTACAGTTCTAAGAACCATCGCATGAACTTCAAGTTCTTTTTTTTTCATTTGCTGCAACCAAATCAGAGATTTATTATCGATCCGAAACGTGGATGAACGTTCTTCTATGTAGGGTCAGTAGTTTCGGATTTTCCAGACCACGACCGCCGCTTGTGAGAGTGACAGAGGGCGCTGGAGTACAAGCTCACGTGTTGCTAGTTTTCATTTTCTTCATATAACCCCGCTGCCATGTCTATTCCGCTCGCATCCATCTGCAAGACAAACGGTAATTGAGGGTTTGGGCGACGCAGCGGCAGCGGGTTGCTTAGGATGTTCTTAACGGTTTTGAAGGCGGTGGCTTCCAAAGTCTCTTAGAGCCATCTCTTCCTTACAGCGAGAAGATCGGCCACCGGGGTGGCCATGCGAGCAAATCCTTGAACGTAATTTTGCAGCCACCTTACATTCTCAGAAAGGAGCGCAGTTCCTACTTGCTTACTTTACTGCAGGTGCTGTTGCCCGATGCAGAAATAACGTGGTCCAGGTATTCGATGTCTCGGGAGTCGAGACCACTTTAGCGCGGGTTGCACTGCAGACCGTGTACTTAGAGACCTTTGAAAACCAGGCGGAGGTGCTCCAGGTATTGATGCTTGGTTGTTCGTTTCGGTTTATTAGTTCTCGGGTTGCTGTGGGGGCGCTTGCCTGTTTTCCGGGCGGCGCAGTTCCGGGCAGTCTCAATGGA
>VTPC01001560.1:63602-87916 GCA_011009095.1 Ignelater luminosus
CTACTTAAGGCAATTATTAAAACGAAACTAACAGGAGAAAGAAGTCAGAGAAAAGGGCAAAAAATAGTAGAATATGTAGACAGATAGATTGCAGAACCAAAAAGTACAGAAGTACCAGAGAAAAATAGCAAAAACAATAAAACAAAAAAAGTCCAAATAACGAAATAGACCTAGACGGACTATATATATATAACATGCGGTACTAACATAAATACAAATAAAAGGAAACAAATGCCTTGCTAAAACAATGAGATAAAAGAACAAATCAAGGAAGAGAAAAAAAGGTAAAAGAAATATCTCAGAAATAACAAATAAAAGATGACTATAACGATTATTATCAAATACAAAAAGAAAAAATTAAAAGCATGGTGAAGATAGCAAAAGTTAAGGCGTGGGAGGAATTTGGAATAAAGACGGAAAAAGATGCAACAGGCAATGCTAAGATGCTCTACCAAAACATTAAAAAAACCCAAGAAAATAAAATCAGAACCCAATCGGAAACATCAAGGACAAACAGGGTCAGAATACTTCTCAGGTGAAAAATAAATGGAGGAAGAACAAGAAGCCAGTGCAGAAGAAGAAAGGGAGATTGAAAGAACTGAAGTAGTAAGAGCGCTAGAAAAAATGAAAGTAGGAAAGGCCCAGAAATCGAGAACTTAAGACCTGAAATGATCATTTTAAAAGTTGCAGAGAGAAACAATCACATCCCAAACGAATGGAGGACGGTAGGAAAAAAAATAAAAAAGGAAATTTTAACAATTGTAATAACTGCAGAGGAATTTCGCTCCTATGCCCGACCCTGAAAATATACAAACGAATAATTGAAAAACGATTTAAAGAAAGGCATGGTAGGAGAGGTTAAGGACAAGAAAGTAAGTAAAAATTTATTTAAAATTGCCTTACTTATTTATAAATGCTTTTTATGGAATTACCAAAAATTTCTTGTAAATTGTTGTGTTTTTCTTTTGGAAATTGATCGGTTCCTTCAATAAATCTATTGATTACATGTTTTTGTGTTTTATTGAATGTATGACTCTTTCTTATCCTCACTCAAGGCCACCTACTGAGTTTAGCCGGCCTAAAACCAGCAGCGTCCCAGTTATATTAGAGTTCATAAATATTGTATCGCAAGGGTCTGAAACGTACTTATGTCTTTTCTCATTTCAGATAAGTACTCAAGCGTTTTTGAAAAGAGCATCTTCTTTCAGTTTTAATGGTAGAACGCCTCTCCAATGATTGTTGCCTAATTTAGTTCGTTTTTTATTTCCAAGTAAAAAACTCCTCGAGAGTTTTTTATTTGCTTATTCCGCCCAAAACTGTCATAAAATTTATTGGTTAATTTTGAGTTTCTGCCTCTTCGAAAGGGAATAATATATTTTTGAAATCGTATGATCTACCTAATGGGGTTATCGGAGTTATAGGGTAAAAGTTTGTGAAAATCAAAAGGAAACTCGTTTATTTTTACTAGACTTCAAGACGTATAACCTATAAATATAAGTTAGATACATATATACATTTTGTGTCTTTCTGGGAGACTTATTTCTGTTTTATTATACCGTACAAGTTTTCTAAAAGGAAGGAGAAGAAAAAAGAAGAAGAAAACTTTACTTGTTTGCAAGCAAACAAAGCTATAAGTAATAAAAAAAAGTTGGCGAATCTATCTTAATTTAAAATAACAGTGTAGTTGCGCCCGCAAAAAGAAAAACTCGCATAAAAATGCAAATGTCTTCGTCCCGGCCGTTCGGCCCGAATAAAAAACAAACATTATCATTCTCTCGAAGGCGCTACAAAAAAATAATGAGACATTGGGCAACTTTTAACGCTCTTTGTATTAGTATGTCGCCCCCGCGTGCACTTACGGAAAAATTGTCACAGTGTATTAGCATACTTGGATTAATGTTCCGGACCCTTTAACGCTGTTCTTTCCCGCCGTCGTCGCCGAAGCTTTGGAACACCAAAGAATTCGCAATAAAGGTGAACCCATACATCGATAGGAAAATATTTAAAAGTCATCACGCAAACTAGAAGGGATTCGACCCATATTTCGCACCCCTTATCGTCCTTGCGAGTAATTTAAAAAGATCGGCCTATCGGCATCGGATCGCGGCTTTTCCCTAAATCTTTTGCGGGATGAACTGGCCTTAAGTCTATCATATTTACTTTCGGCGGTTGTTTTTATATGACACTTCTAAAACAAGTGGATGGGTTTTATATACTCGTAAAGACGAGCGATCACAGTGCTGGCAGCCTTGCAAACTGAAAACAAGTGTCGCATTCGCGCATAAATTTCTTTATGGCGGTTCTGAACTTTATTATCTTCTCTGCAGATTGGAGCAAATTGACGTTTTCTTCGAAACTCATCTTAATTCTATTGCTACGAAATCATAAAATCTATTTGCGAACGTACAAAAAGTGCATCGCCACTATTAGTTTTTATTGGGCATCTTTAACCTTTCCTCAATAATTCTTACAGTTTCGGGTTTTCTTTTTCTTCTCTTTTCAGAAAAAAATATAAATAAAATGTTCTAACATACGCACGATTAAGTTTCTATCCAGGTTCAAACTTTTATGTTCCGTGTGGAGCTTACAGAAATATTTTTAGCGGTGGTCTTGTAGGAAGTAAAATCTACTTTACTGTAAAAAACACGTAAACTGTTAGAGCAAATTTTAAAATGAAATACACTAAAAAATCAATTAGATTAATGCAAGAACAAACAGTTCTTAATTTTATGTATGTAACCGTCACTACATATAAAAGTAATGTTAGAATTAGACCGTGGTTGCCTCTTAATTGTCTAAATTTATTCCGCAATGTTACGCACAAATTACAATCGTAACTGTTTCATTGTAAAAGACGCCACCAAAGATGTGAGACAAACCTTTGTATATTTACCACAGTATTATCAATCAACCAAGCAAAAACAAATATTAAAGGAACATTTATGTAGCTTGGACAAGAGAAACAAAAGTAAAGGAAAATGACCTGCAAGATTTAAATATATTTCTTATACAGGGTGAGTTTTTTTAGATGTTTAGTATGGGGATCTCGGAAACTAGCGGAGATAGAGAGACGATTAAATGGGGGAAAGAATTGCAGTTTTACCAGCTCAATTTAATGAGCTTTTTGTTTTTCGGAAAAAAATCCATGGCTAACTAGATATCTTCCAAAAACAATTTTTTCGTTATTTTGTTCGGTACCTATGGCTCTGTTATTATCGACTTTAGAAAAAATGTGTAAAGGAAAAAGTTGCAGGTAATTATGTGCTTAATAATACAGTCTAACCGAATTTTTAATTTAAGCTGTAATGTTTGAGTTATGACACAAGTTTATGTTTTTTCTAATGGAAACCATAGTCGGCCATGACTTTATAAAAAAGGCCCTTTTTCAACGATTCTAACGACATACCACTTGCCATAGTTATTTTTATAAATAAATAAATTATGACCTTTTTTTCTTTTCATTTTCGAACTGTTCAAGTAGTAGGTTATGGAAACAATTGATAAATGCGCATCGAGTTTAATAATAAAATTCAAGCAAGTTATTAACACTTTTTAATTTAGAAATTATAAACGTAAATATTTTGGTGTGAAATATTTATTCGTTGGACTTACAATTTTAAATAAAAATAATTCCTGAGAAACTAATAAACAGAGAATGACAAACGATAAATTAAGAAACAATAAAGGAAATTAGGATATAAATAAAGTAGTACCAAAACAATGTAATTAAAGTATGTGAAGTAAGTAAGACTAAAGATGTTCGGGTATCAACAATGAACCCAAACAGTGTTTGAGGATAATTTTTGCAAAAAAGTTAATAGAGATTTTTGTTCAATCATGGCTTCCTTCAAGAAGTTAATAACTCTTGCTCGTGTTACAGTTTTCTGAAGCCTTTTGGTGGAGAAGGAAACTTAATAAGTACATGCCTGCTTATGAATTTATCAAAGACGTTAATGAAAAACAAACCTGACTAGTATTTGAACAATCTTCTTAAGAAATTTCTTAGTAGAAGGAAGCATGTCAAGTCAAATCATAATGCTGCTACTACGAAGCAACAGCAGAGGCCACTTTAAGCATATAAAGAAGTTTGGTTGGTGACTGCTGCTGCACGCGTTCTGGATGAGAAAAGAAGGCTGATTGTAACTTTCGCTCAAAACGTGCCCGGTCTAGGTCAGGAGGAAAGTGTGAAAGTCCGATGGTCGACTTCGTCGTCGGTCCGATTTCCAGTTCTCCGTCGGCTTTACCATTGCCGATGGTGTAAGGGCAACCACTCATACTACAAGTGCACCGCGACCCACCTCGTTGGCGCACCCGTCTACTTGGCTTTTGGCGTGTTGTTGGTCTCCGGGGTCTTGCTGGTAACTGAAATAGCAAACAGAGTTGTGGCAGAGAGGAGGAGGTTTTGGAAGATTGTAGAGTGTTGAAGGTTTAGTAAATAGATGCCCCAAGCATTGGGTGAGGAAACAACCGGAGGCAGCTGCCCCAGAGTTGGAGGTACACGTTGTTGTTGGGTGTTTGAAAAGGATCATCTGAATTGTGTTGGGGTTGGGTCTGATTCTTCACCGCTGGAACCAAGACTCTAGACGCCCAACAGATTCCTGAAAGAGGAGAGCAAAATTGCCCAAAGCTCGTTGTCGTCGGTGAATTGCGCCAACGTGACGGATCTATTCTGAGGTCGTGGAATGTCATGGCAAAACAAGATGAACAGACGTGGGGATGAAATGGACCCTTGCGGAACGCCAGCCTTCGGGTTGTATACGCATTGTCGGCCAACTCATACCCGATGGCGTTGGCGAATCAGGAAAGTCCAGATGATTCGCACGAATTGGTAAGGGACTTCGGCGGCGAAGAGTTTTTAAAAAAGCTCCTCGTGCCATACCTTTTCTATGTCCAGTAAGGTCGTGAGTATTCTTTGTTGTTTAGAGTTTTAGGAGTGGATCCTGGGTGGACATAGCGGGGCAAAAGTAGTGGAAGAATGTTGTGCATGGTGATGAGCCCTCGCAGCCTCTCGGAAAGGATTGTCTCGAACACTATGCCTAAGATGTTGAACTTCATCGCTCTGTTCAACGGAAGGGATGAAAGATCATGGCGGTTGTTGTTGAGTTTGGGGATTATGACCACGCAAGCGGTTTTTCAGGAGGCCGGAAAGTGGCCGCAACGATGACAACTGTCGAAGATGGCGGCAAGGAGGGTAGTTGGCGAAGGGCTCTCTGGGTCAGGAAATATCCGGGTGGCGGGTCGGCAGACGTTTCCGAAGGGACTCCGGCTAGAGTTTTTATTCCGGAGATATTTTGGATAGCGTCGTTGACGAGGCAGGTAGTCTTGGTCAAAGCTGGAGTCGTCTGGGGGCTGTTGCATCTTCTCAAGCAAAGTGGCGAAGACTTCTTTTTTATCTTGAGGTTTGGTGGTTAAGGTGAGGGTTGCTTTGCTTTCTGCAGCCTGTCATGGTTTGGAGCTGTGATCTAGGCTAGAGCAGATCTCCGACCTCGTGACTTGCAACCAGACGAGCACGTTGAGTCGGGTCCACCGCGTTTTGACCAGAGGATCACAGGTACAGTTTGTGCTTCTCTTCGATGAGTCGCACAATGTCTCTTGATGAATTTGAGCGGAACTTTGGTGTCGACTGCGTCTTCTGTAGTGATGGTAAGGCTGTAAACGGTGGCCTCAATTTCGGGGACGGTAATCAGGAGCGGATCGACTGGGGGATTCTCGGTTCCAGTAATTGCGTTTACAGTTTCTGTAGGTTTTCTTTTCTTAAGAAGGCAAATAACGACAAAGCTCAATCTGTATCTCTGCACAGGTTTCCCAAAATGATTAATAAAGAGCGATAAGGATTTTCAATGAAGAACAGAGTTCGATTTGTATTCGTGCACAATTTTTCCAAAAAGATTGATAAAAGTCATGACCATTTTTCATGTACAGTTCATGTTCTAATGAAGAGCAAAGCCGGACTCGCAACTGTACGTAACTCTTTGGAAAAGAGTAAAGAAAAGCAGAGCTGGTAATTATCATTGTGCATTCTCTAGAAAAACCTCATGCATATAAATTAAATAATTTAATAATAATAAAATTTGTTGTATGCCTCTGTGCGTGTGATTCTAGCAGTTTCTCTTCACTATTTTCGTTGACAGAATCAGTTTGAACGATCTAATTTTGCCGAGATTTATACAAAACTTCCATTCAAGTACTGATATAGTCTAATTAATAAGCAAATAAACCTGATGATAGTTCTGAAAAGCTGAAATGTTGTGTATTACAGAAGAAATAGAATTGAAAGGCTGTATTTTTGAAGTTACTTTTAAAGCAAATGAAAGACTATTGAGGAATAGTAAAAGACCTTTACCCCTAGGTAGCCGATCTGTCTTCTAAATAACTTTCGAGACTTTCATGCATGAATGCAAAACACCCTGTGAAGTCATTAAGTTGAAAAACAAACAATATTTCTTAAATATAAATACAGTCGGCTGTATCTAAAATCAAAAACAAGAAACCTCTAGAAATTCATTTTATAATCATTTCGTTTCATAAAATATTTGAATTAAAAAAAAGCGGAAGCTTTAATAATTAAATAATTTCTATTCAACTCTGGTTTCCTTTTGCAATTTCCTTTGCAATACTTAATAGTTATAAAAAAGTAACCTTTTAACACATGACCCAAATCGAAAGGCTAGAAACCTCACGCGACCGTATTATTTACAAGTAAATCTGCGAGCGCAATGAAAACTAATGAAAACGGACACGAGTTGAATCGTAAAATGCTCATAAGCTGAGCTTTCTAGGACTATCCAAATAAGAGAGCAAGAGGGTTGCACAAGGCGGGGGTGTTTGAAGGGGATGCTGCCTGAAAATCGTCCAATTTTACAACTTACTGCGCGACTATAGTTTGTACCAATAAAATCATAACGATAATTGCAGGCAAACAATGATAATACCAATAATAATAATAATAACAACAACAACAATAGAATATTGTTCGTTCGTGTAGGGAGATTTCGGTTTTAGTGGTTGTTTTAGTTTAAAAAGTGGTTGAGACGAAAAGATATGACACCCCCTTGCTATGTCGTTCTTTCGGTTTTTAAAGGGAAACGAAAACTGGAAGGAGTAGAGAAGGGTAGAAGTGGCTTCAACAAACCCATATTACTGTCGATGGAATCCCTTATTAAATTGACGATGTCCAATCCATTTTTCAAACCGTCTATCTTCGAAATCGTCTGAGATTATTCTCGGCTGTAAAATTTATTCGTGCCGTAATTTCATTTTCGCCTCTGCGACTGTCTACAACACTCAGAATGTTAAAGAACATTTTCGCGGATTAACGTCAACGATAAAAAAAGAAACTTTTGTTTCGCTATCTTTATGTTTTTAATATTTTTTTTTTGTAAGTCAACGCCCTAAAGTTAGCTAACCCAAATTAAAATTTAGAGATACGAAATATTAATTCCTGCATTACATTTAAGATTGTATTTGATGTTTTTAATAATGAAACTACGAAAACGCTTCAACCTTCTAAACTCGAACAATTTTAAATTATAAATAAATTAAATGCTAATTTAATAGAAAAAGGTCCCCTAAAAGGCAATTTTAGTAACATTCTGCAAGTAGGCTAGAGAAGATCATTTTTAATGATAACACCTTTAGGTGTTAACGCCTTAATATAACCGTATGCTATCAGATATGACTCTGAACCTCGTTCTGAAACGCAGATGGCCTAACTAGTGACAAGTTTGCAGAATTTAAAAGCACAGTGACAAATAACGATATTGACTTTTATGGGATAGCGGAGGCAGGTGCTTCAACTGACAAGGAGTAATATCTCTAACTAAATTGATATCAAACCTGCTCCTTAACAAGATCGAGCACGGTGGCGTCAGGATTGTTAATCGCAGCCAAGTCTTCACTTACAGCTCGCTTTAAAGAAATTAAAGTTATGACTGCGGAAGATAAAATGGAAGTGGCAGAAATAAAACTGTGGAAAGACGGAATGCACAGAAGAGTACTGATTATATACAACCCTGAGTTGATTTGAGCAATTGTGGGATTATCATTGTGTTTTCTTGGGAAATCTAAATGCTACTTCGCTCTCCAGGAATATATAGAGATACTTGCCCCACTGATAAAATTTTTGAACAGTTATCACATTACTCAGTGCAGTTCATTGACAATGATAGCAGTAGCCCTACATTCTTCTCTTACGGTGGAGGAATCTCTCACTCTGAAGTAGTCCTTGCTCGTTCCGCCATCTCTTGGTGGTTTTAGATACAAGATACTTTTAGTTAAGCATTTAAAGAAAAGAAAGTTACCCGAAAAGGACTTGATGGACACGAACGTCGACACCAGTGATACTGGGATCAAAAATGCAATTACTAGGGCTGCTAAGGAAGCTATCCCTAGAGGGAACGTTAAGCGATACGCCCTATTCTGGACTGAAGAGCTCTCGCGCCTAAAAGAAGAAACAGATCAAGCAAGAGAATTAACTGAGAGGATTGGACACAAGGATGATGAGCAAGGCCTTAAGCAGAAAAATGCACTACTCAGGAAAAAAATAATTGCCAGGCTAACTCAGAAGATTGGGACGGTTTCCACCGCAAGCAAGGCACTGTGGCTGTATGCATCGATTTTAGGACTGCCTTTGACCGGATATGGAGGATGAAACTATTAGTAAACTACAACCTTTTAGCCGCAAAGGAAATATGTACAGAGCTATCTCTTTCTTTCTCTCACAGAGATAAAAAAAAGGCAAAGCCCTCTCTCAGTACAGGCAGACGAGGCAAGGACGGTCTCCTGAATCTGTCATTAGCCCTGTTCTCTTTAATCTAATAATCAACGATGTTATTGCTGCAGTCCAGAGTATCACTGGTACCCAAGTTCTGCTTTATGAACATAAACCAGGCCTTATCCCAACTTTCATCTTGTGCTAATGAAAATGAACCAGCCGTCAACTCAAGCAAATCGAAATTCCAACTGTTTACAATGTTAACGAAGTAACAATGAGGATTATCTTTACTCTGTGAGTCCAATCTTCTAAAAAAACCAAAGCCACTACTTATTTAGGGGTTCAGCTTGACACTAAGTTGTAGTGGTTGAAACACCTCAATCAGCTAGCACAGAAGAAATGTAAGCGAATGAGAATACTGAGTAGACTAGCAGGAACAAAATAAGAAGCTGCGAAAGACGCCTTGACGCGGACATGGTCCGTGATGGAGTATGGGAACGAATTGATTGCCACAGCCCCTAAGACAACTCTGAAGTAGCTAGATACAACCCAGAGCCAAGTATTGAAATTAATAAATGGGGGTCCCAGCTCTACTCTTATCAACGCGATGGAATTGCAAACTGGTGTAGTTCCACTATCGGTAGGAAAAGACCCGGCAGAAATAAGTCTAAATAAAAAGGTAAATTGCTTAGAGAGATTAGCGTCTTGTCGGAGTCCGGCTTCGAGTGAGCAGAGGTGCAGTCGACCCGGTCTTGGTCCTTGGGGTGATGCATTGAAGATGAACAGTAAGCAGCTAACCCCACCAACGTCAACTCGCCCGATTGGGAGGTCGGGTAGCAGTTGCACCCCATCCAGCGGCCGGCATCCTGTGTTATGGCTCGAGGCACAGGCCCGGCAGCCACCAACCTCAGTTTCTCAGCCTCTTCCGCTAAACCCTGCTCTGGGGGGGGGGGGCAGGCACCAGCACTCACATCTCCATCTCCACCCGAGGCTCCCCGAACACAACACCACCGTTGCAGAAATTCATCTTCAATCCATCACCCCTTGAATAACCCCTTTCCTTATCCCATCCTTCATTCCTTCTAAATCCTCCCGTAGCGCGAACTGCGGGAAGTTGTGGTTCTGAAGAAAACCGTTTTACCTCCATAACCTTCCCATACCATTCCTATTTAAATCATTTAAACCTTTAAATCATTTAAATTAGTAAATCCCATCACATTATACCTCCAAACTCCAATTACCCAACTCACTTTCAAAATCCACACAATCACAATCCCACAATACATCGCTCGCGCTCCTGCTGCAGCACCGTCCACGCCGTCGTCGTCGTCCACAACATCCAACAACATCCAACTTCAGTAGCCCTGGCTCATCACCACCTAGCCAACGCAGCCGTCTTCAGGAGACGCGCAAGCATCCCTCACGCTTCCCACGCCGGCTCTACTACCTTGCCAACGCCGCCTTCAATCAACACAGCAAACTGCACACCCATGGAACATCTCCACTCAACACCGGCAGACAAGCCGCCGCGTTCTGGCCCACTCCACAACTCAACTTCAACCCCATCAGGCTTAGAGACGTATTGAGTCTAAAAGCCGCTGCTCGGAACGAGCAGCACCCAGCGATGAGACGCTTAGAGATGAACTAACGGTAAAACTGTAAGTCGCCCTCTCAGCGACTGAAAACAAAAATCCTTCTCTGTAAAAACGTCCGGGCTCAGAGTAACATATAATTTGGATAAAAGAGAGAGAGGACATGCAGTTAGAGATGTTTTGAGTTAATCAAACCGATGAATAAAAATGAAACTCCACCAACCACGCAGAGAGCCATTGCACTAGGAATCACTCATGAAAGATATCGAATTACAGACTGGAGTCACGTGTGCACCAACTTTCAGATCTTTCAGGTCTCGAATTTTGATGGAAAGGTAAAGACTGTCCTCTTATAACCTTAAAGTCGAACGTGAAAATAAAGGAGTTGTTCTCAGTGATTTCCAGACAGCTATTCTGGCACTTACGTTCCTGGAAGATAACTGTTCAGCGCTGAATGTTCGCCGAAGTCAGCAACGGATGTCAGAGTTTATAGAATCTGAATGAAATCATTGTCTGGGAACCATCCATGATAGATATCCAGCAACAAAGTGGATGCACGTGTAAACTAATGGGTCGGGGAGCAGAAGCTCACGCAGAAAACTTCCAGATCTAGCAAGCAGTCGGGGCATTGGCCTCAAACTTTAATGGAGAAGTAAAGGCTGTTCTCCTAGTCCTTGAACGCCTTAAAGTCGAGCTTGGAAATAAAGCAGTTCTTCTCATCGATTCCCAGGTAGCTATTCCGACTCTCACGTGTTTGGAAGATAACTGCTCAATGTTGAGTGTCAGAGTTGATACGGCCTGGGTAGACCATCTGCTTACAGTAGATCCCTAGTCACTGTAGAATTACAAGAAACGAAGAAGCTGATAGACTGGCAAAAGAGGTACCTAGGTATCTTTAGAATTCAACACAGCAAAAACACTGCTAGGAAGAGCACTAAGGCGTGAGATGAAAGCCAGGCATGCTCAAGCTCAATGGCTGCCTGCCTCACTTCCTCCCCAGAGACCTGGTCGCGGTTTACTTCACACTGCACCTATGGCACGGCTACTTGCAGGCATACCTCCATTGCATAGGCGTCGTCGACACTCTTCCATACCTGCTGTGTGGCAGACAGAACGATATGACTGATGCTCGCTTCAACGACTGTAAAGCGTTTGCACAATTACGATTGTCAAAACATCAAGATCAACAATAATAAGACTAAAGTAAAATTTATCTAGCTGCTCGCCGCTAAATGATGATCTGCCAATAGGGAAAATGACGCGGCATTGTTAAAGAAAAAGTAGATATACGTTGGTTATCAATTTGTTTTTTATTTTTATGCAAGTTTTATGCAGTTTCTTCAAGATAGCTTTACAGAAAAAATGTTTTCACTCTCTGTTCCTCCGGTCTGGGCTTGGTTCTTTCTTCTTCAGTGCTGCCATCGCAGGCATCCGGCGTGTCCTCCCTCCACAGTATTTTCCAACGTATTTATTTGCTTTTGGGAAGATGCAGGAACGTTGGTGTCGGGTGTACGCTATCCCACTGTACTTTCTTGGGGTTTTTCTTATTGAGCACTTTCTGAAGTGCTCTGTTAGTAAGAAGATCTCAAAAGCCGCTACTGAGGTTAATTAACAGTCAACAAGCCTTCTCCGTCCATTGCCACCAGATATCACATGCATATCCGATGGTATGCATTGCCTCTACCGCGAGTGTTATCAGTCGAGCTATTGCATTGCTTCTATCATGAAAGCTGAAAGACACACACACATTTGCTTTATCTTTACCACAATACCACCGTAACGCTCTTTCCAAGTCAGATGGAGGCGATACTATCCTGTGCGTTAGCATTGGATCTCCTACAAGCCAATTAATTTTATAACACTAAGTAGATCCCTGAATGGTAAGTTTACAGCGGCTTGCACAATGGGCGGCTAAGGTCTGAATACTGCGATTCACACCGCACCGCACAATATACATACATTCAGTCGTTTCAACGTCCACCACTTTAGTCGACACTTCCAGACGGCCGACAACTAAAAACGTACGAAGTATTATGTAACTCAACAACGCTACGCTCTACATCTAGCAAGTACAGAAGACTGCGGCTAATCAGCACCATCGGGTTAGACACTTAAAGAGCGCTACCGCTACGCCCACCAACTATCACAATCGGTCAAAGAAGCTTAGAAAAAGCCTAGACCAACCTTATGCTTTAGCGAAAGAAATAACGTTGGAGAAATTTGAACTTGCCTTCTTAGTGCCATTTTTTTCACTTCCTCTTCTAACACACATCACATACTTCTTTATATTTATTTTCAATCAATTATTATCGATACCGAGCAAACAACGTACAGAATTCGAGAGTATCATCAATAGTCTGTTTGCATTTGCATTTCTTATATGAACAGAGTGGCGATAGTCATAATATTGCATTGCTGAGACTCAAGTGGTTGAGTTCTATATAACTTTTGGTTGGCTTCCATCTTGCTTTCATAAACCAGTAGCCTTCTCTACAAACCTTCTCTATGACAAACCTCCACTACATATTACAGAAGAACTTTTCATTTGGACTTCCATGTAAACACACTATGACTAATGGGCCAGGTTTTGTTTATTACAAGTCTTTGATTACAAAATGTTGTAGCATGTCACTCATGTAAGTTCTCTTTTCTTTTTCCTTCTTAAATGGTCTGATTGGCTCCAAGATGTAACAACGTAAAGGTCATAATTACACATGTAGGGCTCTTAGAAGAATTTGTAACAGTATCGAGGCAGCTTTTCAACTTCTTAGTAGACTTTTAAATTTAGAATCTATAAGATGGTCCTGACTCTTCCGACCACGCGGTCGCGAGGAAAATTGCATCTAAAACAGAATATTCTTAACTCTTCTTAGAAGACGTGTTATGTGGGCCCCAATTTTAGAAAAAACTCAACACTTATTTTAAGAACTCGACACTTTGTGTTTTGAAAGAGTAAACATTCTATCTTATCCTCCAAGAAAGACTCTTCGGTTACGATGTATATATACAGACTAAAGCTAGTTGTTTTTTTATAAAATGGTTGCAAATTTTCTCTTAGAATTGCAAGATTGGTGTCATTGCTAAACTGTTGAACAGGTTACACATTATTATGCATTTTTCGGAACAGATTTCTAGCCAAAGAGGGTTATCGTAGTCTTCCCGAAAGAAAGCTCTTTTTAACTCAGGAACCAGGTTATCTCAAGATCTGAACCAAATAAATGCCTGATCAACTGCACTTTTTAACAGTGCTACTTTTGATAAATCGACTCTTTCTACAAGAAACGATGACTTCCAATCTAGATAGATCTATAACGAATCCGACGTTCCACTTACTGGAAGGAATTAAATGATACGGCGATTGAAGATAAATTTCTCAAAGTCAGCTGACTTATATTGTAGAACATGGAATACCAACGTCTTTTGGCAAGACAGATGGTTTTAGTGGTTTTTCATTTTTTTTCAAAAACAAGTACTTTATAGTCTGTTTTTCTACTTCCAAAGCATTCTTCTTCCATGTTCTGTATTGCTCTAACAGAGGCTTTGAACTGCTTTCACATCAATCTTTTTAGGGGACCAAAAGAATGTTTTGGCCTGATATTGGCTTGGTTCATTAAGCTGTTCTTCGGTTCAGTTTGAAACTGATTATTTTAACTTAACTTTGATTTCACTATATCAAGATTAACTAAAACAAAAAATAACCACAAAAAGTAAAACGAAATGAAATCGCCAGAAGAAGCATGTGGAAAGAGAAAGGTAGAGAAAGGAATCAATAAAACGCCATGGTTTACAGCAGAAGTCAAAAAACAGAGTAAAGGAAAAAATAACTTACCTAAACTGCAGAACGTCAAATTGGACAACTTACTTGAAAACAGTGAAAAACAAATAGGATTCAGAACAAACAGAACGCCATTTTTGTAGTACGACAGATATGGAGAAGTTCATTGAATATAACAAAGCCGCGTACATGCGCTTTGTAGACCCGACAGAGGCTTTTGGTCGTGTGAAACTAGAAGATGTGCCGACTGTATTGGAGGAGAAACGAGTTCCACAAAGAATGAAAGAGCTGATCAGAGACATCTATCAGAACACCAAGACACGAATAAAAACAGCAAGAGAATTGACGAGAGAGACAAAGATGCTTTGAGTATTTAACGTTAATATTTGGTTTATTTAATGTTAGAAAAGTATCTTTATAGTGTATTCTTTCCGGAAAATTCTAGAGAAAACAGTAGGTAGTTTAAATTCTACAGTAATCTTTTGAACGTTTTCTTTTTGTTTGAAGTAATACAAGTTCATATGTTCTAAATTTATTAATAGTTTTAAATCATCTTCAATTTTGTTTGCTTAAGGGGTTTAATATAATAATTATTTTGCGATTTAATGATTTCTAAACGCATTCATTTGACGGGTCCTTCAGACCTAATTTTTATGTAGCAATTGTCATTCTTTTATTTGATGTTTGTAAAGTAATAATTTCTTCAATCAACCATATCATTTTGAATCTTTTTGTGAATGTTTATTTTACTCGATTTCAAAGCAGAATAATAAAATCATGTAGTTTAACTTTTGTGTTCTTATTTCTAGGAGTTTGTTTTTGTTTTATAAGCTTATTTAGGTGCCGTGATGATGGACCTTGGCTTCTAGCAACCCGCATAATATTTGATTTTGTGAATAAAGCTTTGTTTATATTTAGTTTTGAGAAACGAGAGAGAGGCTGGAGATTTATTAAGTTTATTTTATTTTAAGTTGCGCAACCAACCGAGGTTCCTTGGTAAGTCAAAGAGAATACAATTTAGTCTCCGGACACGATTTTGAAGTGTTTATTTACAGGGTGGTATTTTGGTTGGACCCTATATACAGCGTGTTCGTCGGTGTGGGGACAGGTCGACGAATTACATCGTTTTGTGTGGCACTGTCTCCTGACGCCCTTTTAGTATCTCTTTTAGGCTTTTCAGCTAAAAGCTAAGTTTTAGGCTCATGTAAGATCATCAAAGCCTGGGTTATTTACTATTTTGGAACCTACTCCTGTCTTCGACATGAGCTATGGGCTTGCACATCTACCGATATCTGGCTTATACGGGACTTGTGCATACTTTTGGGCATTTTCCTGTTACAAGTTTACTAAAGTCAGACGAAGAAATAGAGCGAACACGTGGACAAAATGAACAGTGCCAAAAATACAAAGTCAACTAGCGAAAACTGGATGTCATCATCAAGCAAATCATCACCAAGACAGCAATGAGCACTATCAACGGAATAAACAGGCAATTTGTCTCTTAAAAGAAGAAAAAAAACTTTAATTTTCTGTAATTAACTCTTCAACTTCCATACTAATTAAAAATGTCAGTTTTCAATTTTCTTGTTCAAGAGTTGTTCTTCCGTAGGAGGAACTTGCTAGCTTAATTGGAAAAGCATTGATTCGAAGAACCGATAATTTAATTCTAATTTTCATATAAAGTGTGTCCGAAAAGTATGGAATATTCTATATATCTCAGTAAATATGCATTTTATGGAAAAATGTTTCCTATAAAAGTTGTTTAGTGTTTAGTTTTACATTACAGGGCAATGCCAAATAACTATTTTTAAAAAAACAAAAGCGCAACGAATAATGCTTCAATTTTTTTAATGGGAAGGTATACCTTTATTGTACTCATTTGATAGAGAATGTTTTTCTCTTTTCAATGATGTAAAACTATGATACAATTGCATAAGTAAATTTTGATTAAAACGCAAAAAATTGTTTGAATAACGCTTAAAAGTTTATTTATTCATCTGTTGACTTTCCAGACGCGGTCTTTTAAATTTTCAATATCATCTAGTCACATTATCGTCGGTATGATACACTTTTGTTTGTTAACAATGGAATGCGTCGTAGAAATGTCAATTAATAACCGAACTGAAGCGAAAAGTTATTTGTTTAATTAATTTAAGAATTTTGATTAACGTGAAGATAACAAAGTTACAAAAATACGACTTGCTATGGATCATTTATCAGAAAAACATCGTATCGAAATTTTAATGATGCTGGGATATGAAGACAGAAGGAGAACACAAGAGGAAGTTTGCAATTTGTTTAATAACGTGCACCCTGAATACCATATTTTTCAGTCTACTGTAAGTAAAATTTTGCATAAATTTCATGAGACGGGTTCTGTCAAAGATCGTCCAAAAACGGGCAGACCTAAAGCTCTAAATAATGAACAACGTGAGAATATAATGTTGGCTGTCGTGGAAAATCCACATGTTTCTGTTCGACAAATTGCTCGTGAACATACTTTGAAGAAATCCGCTGCACACGAAGCTCTAAGAAAGGAGGAGTGGCATCCGTATAAACCTTGTATAGTTCAAGAGTTATTAGAAGATGATTTAGATCGAAGATTCCAATCTTGCGAAGAAATAACACATAAGCAAATTTTCATAAAAATATCCTCTTCACTGATGAGGCAACCTTTTGTTTGAATGGTACCATTAACAAACAAAACATGCGCTACTGGTCTTCGCTAAATCCTGGCTGGTATGTAGAAGGGCATACCCAATATCAGCAGAAAGTCAATGTCTGGGCAGGAATTATTGGAACCCAAATTTTGGGACCTTTTTTAATAGAACATAATTTAACAGCGGATGCTTATCTAGATTTTTTAAGATTTGACTTAGTTTCTGCTTTAGCTGTTCTATTTCCTAGATCCAGATGTACCCCACAACAGAATATGGTTGCAACAAGACGGGGCTCCTCCTCATTTTGGAATTAATGTCCGACAGTTTCTTGATAATACTTTCCCTTATCGATGGATAGGCAGAAGAGGTGCAGTAGAATGGCCAGCTCGCTCGCCGGATTTAAGTCCACTTGATTTTTTTCTGTGGGGCCATCTCAAAAATAACATTTATGTCGATATGCCTGAAGATATTGAAACTCTAAAAGACCGTATTAGAACAGAGATTAGAGCTATCACACCAGAAACGATTCAAAATGCAGTAAACGAATCTGAAAGACGACTTTATGATTGCCAAGTTGTACATGGGGCACACTTTGAACACCTTCTATGAACTGTAGAGTGTAGTTATACAAAATTTTCATTTCGTAACAGATGACTATTGGAATAAACTTTCAAACAATTTTTTGCGTTTTAATCAAAATTTACTTATGCAAGTGTATCAAAGTTTTACATCATTGAAAAGAGAAAAACATTCTCTATCAAATGAGTACAATAAAGGGATACCTTCCCATTAAAGAAAATTGAAGCATTATTCGTTGCGCTTTTGTTTTTTTCTTAAATAGTTATTTGGTATTGCCCTGTAATGTAAAACTAAACACTAAACAACTTTTATAAGAAACATTTTTCCATAAAATGCATATTTACCGAGATATATAGGATATTTCATACTTTTCGGACACACTGTATAAGAATCACATTGAAAAATTATTTCCCAAGACGGAACTCATGTTAAGGCCCTGAATACCTCAAGTCATTATCTCTGTTGAAGATTCCCCTTCAAGATCGAAACTTTCGAATTAATTAGCGTAATGACAAGTTTAATGTCAGAAGTACCTAAGGACAGTGCCTACTTATTAAGTGGCTTGCAGCGACCTAATTTTAGTAAACAGTCTTATTTGTGATAGAATGCAATTCCATAAATGTATATCAAAGATAAATTCAGGTGAATCAAATTAACCTATATTTTCGTGTATCCAAATATAGGAATTTATAAATAAATATCGTAAAAGTTCCTTTAGTTGATTCTTTCCATATAAATTTACTGGAGTATAGTAGAAAAGGTCTCGTATTTCGTATTTCCTCGACAGACTTATTGCAATTTTTCTCTTTGACGGATTTAGTGGCCGACTCTTTTTCGTTTTCTCCTAGAGTAAATAGTGCGGCACAAGATTTGTCTGGTTCTGCCTTTAAATAAATTGGTTTTTAAGTAGGCCCTTGGCAAAATGTTCTGCTAGATATAGAGACCGGTACGTTATATGTGAGGATTTAGACAGAAGGACGGACGGAAAGGATTTGTATGTGTGTGTGCTCTTTTGTATTTGTCGGAATATTGACCAAAGAGGAAGCTTGAGACCATCAGCATTCTTTGTATACGCTATATACGAGGCTGTGGAGTGACTCGGGACATTTAAATACATAATGCACGGCCAGGTACTACCTCCAGCCTTCATGAATAAAACTCATATTCAAAACGACTGGTTCGACGTTTCCCGGTTTACCACACGTACCGACGTTTCTTCCTTGTTTTATCCTAAATAATTCTTAGGGATGCCGTGAAAAACTAACAGGAAGTAAAACCTTTCCGAAGTATTTTTCAAGACCGTATATCACCCAGCGTCTTTATTACGCTGTACTCTTCCAGCATTTTCTATTTTTGCATAAGACTTAAATTTTTTTTCTGCCTCTTTAACTTCGCTTGAATTCGATATGAAAAATTTAAGATTTCAAGAAATATCTTTTTGTTGAATTCGTATTGTCCTTTTTTTTGTTAATAAAATGACGCGAAAAAAAGTTTTTTCTTACCCGCGGTGGAAAAAAGCATTTTAGATATTTATGAAACAACTATAATAATAAAAACAAACTCGGGGAAGGATAAAGGAATTTTTAGTGGACTTAAAAAAAGGGGAGACTGGGGTTCCGGACATTCCACCGAAATAAAAACAGATTAAAAGAAATCGAAGAATGTTTGATGACGTAAAATAAAAATGAACAATATAAAACGAATTTCTTGAAAGCAAATTCCAGGATCATGTTTCTGTACGGACCATTGCGTACAGGAAGCGGATATTTGAACATCACAGGGCGGGGAGATAGCAGGACATTACATGTTGTACTTCCGGTATGACGACTCTTCTCTCCATTCTCTAACGAATTACTTTAAATTGAACGCACGTCATTGCAAGATACTTTAAATTAATTTTATTAGAAAAGTAATTGCTTCCGATTAGTAGGGCAAAATTAAAAATGAAACATTTTTTTGTTTCTCTGCTTACTATGATACTTTAACTTTTAAATTTTATTATGAATTCCTACAAGTCCTCTTTTAATTTATATAATTTTTACTGTTTTTCTGTATTTTGAAATATTGTTCAATGTGGTTAGAACTGTTTGCTTATATACGTAAAAAAGTAGCTACATTAAATTGTATTTATAAATCAATAAGTTGTCAACACTCCATCATCGGCCTAAAAGAAGATAATGGAATAAAAGCAGAATGGCAGAGAGCTCTTCAAATGAAAAATCTAGCAATACAATAACGCAAAGAAGTGAGTTTTAAATTAAACGTTTCTGACATCAAAAAGTGTCGTTAATAATAATCAAGTTTGTTTACTTAGATTTTAAAACCTTAAGAAGAGACTGAAAGAGTGAAATTAAAAATTTGACAATAACTTTTCCAACAGTTCCCGCCAATAACAAATAATAAATGTAATTGCTAGTTTTCAAACCAGAGAATCACTATAACCGTTGAAACTGCTATTAGTTTCGGAGATGCTTGCCATGTTAGCAGAATACAAGAATTAAATATTTGTTTAGATCCTAACGCAACTGATTCAGTGTTTGTTTGCTTTAGCTACAACAATTTTACTCATTAACGTAGGCACTACTTAGAACTTCCGTCTTCTTTTATTCAGCTACGGTCTCTCAACGCTGTGTTAGCTGCTACTGCCTTTGGTATCCAGGCAATTAAGATAAATTAAGAGAATTATCGGTCAAGTGCATTTTCCATGTTAGTATCGCAGCACAATCTAAAATAACTAAGGACCACTTGTTGACAAAATAAGAATTTTAATTGACCATAGTCACTGCTCACAGGACAGCCTCCTATTCTCAAGACCATGCAGGTTATAAATAAAGTCGCTTTCGATCTGACAAAAGCATGTAGAAACAACTGAAATGAGCACCTCCTCAAAATGGGCTTGACTTGATCTCTACTTGAAACTGTTTTAGACGCCGTTTGCTTATGCTCATGTTTAAGAAAAGAAAGCTATTTGAAAAGTTACCAAAAGCGAAGTTAAAATGGAAATTTAAAAAAGCCGACTCAAAATTCTACGCTGAAACAGCTGAAAATCTGGCCTGATAGACAGAACCTCGACACCAGTAATGCTTGGATCAAAGAAGCAATTACTAGGGCTGCTAAGAAAGCTATTCTTAGAGAAGTTAAGTGATACACTCCATACTGGACTGAAGAGCTCTTGCACCTAAAAGAAAAAAGAGATCAAGCAAGAGAATTAGATGAGAGGACTCGGAACAGGGATGATAGGTAGGATCATTCTAAACAAGACTCATACAGTGTTAAATAACGATAATGATCCCAAAAAGAAAAATTTTTTGCCAATGGTGCAAGACTCGTCACATCTGATACCGAAATAGCAAAGTTCTCCTACGATTACTATGCAAAAGTAAGCAACTTGACCCCGAGAAAAGAAAATGGCACCCAAAAACCAAAATGACGCCAGACTTCCCATCGGGGAGATGACCTTCATGTATTCCCATTTTACTGATTTTGAGCTCAATCTGGCCTTAAAAAAACAAAAATAGGAAAACGCCCGGGTCCAGATGAAAAACACCCTGAGTTCCTGAAGCGTCTTGGACTGAGTGCTCGGATTTCCGTTTTGACATTTATAAATCTTATTTGGAGGTTAATATCAAACTAGGAGGCACGCTTTAGAAGACATAGAGGGACAATAGAACAAGTTTCCAGACTAACTTATGAGATTAAGGATGGTTTTCACTGCAAGCAGAGCACTCCGGCTTCTTCTACAATTACTATGCAAAACAGGCGACTTCATCCCCGAGAAAAGAGAATTGTCCCTCAGAAACCAATATGACGGCAGACTGCCCATCGGATGAGGAGATAACCTTGATGTATTCCAATCTTACCGACTTTAAACTCAACGTGGCCCTAAAAAAAAGAAAAACAGAAAAAAGCCCAGGTCCAAATGAAATACACTTTGAGTTCCTCAAGCATCTTGGACTTGGACTTGAAGGTCGCACTATCCGTGCGAATGGCGTAAGACGGAAGTTATCCCTATCTGCAAGAAAGCCAAGGAGCCAAACAAGCCCGCAAGCTTTCGGCTGATATCACTAACGAGCGTATTCTCCAGAGTATATGAAAGAATATTGCTGCGCAGGCTGCAAGAAGTAATCGAGAAGAACAAGCTAATCTCAAACAGACAGGCAGGCTTTAGAAGACGTAGAGAGACAATAGAGCAAGTTACCAGGCTAACTCAATAGACTAAGGACAGTTTGTACCGCAAGCAATGCATTCTGCCTGTATTCATCGATTTTAAGACTGCCTTTGGTCGAATATAGAGAAAGAAACTACTTAGTAAACTACAAGTCCTTGGGCTCAAAGGAAATATGTATAGAGCTATTTCTTCCTTTCTCTCACAAAGGTAAAGTATGGCAAAGCTCTGTCTCAGTACAGGCAGACCAGCCAAGGACCGCCTCAAGAATCTGTTATCAATCCTGCTCTCTTTAATCTAACTTCAAAGATGTTATTGCTGCAGCCCAGAGTATTCCTTGTACCCAAGCTCTACTTTATGCAGATGACTTAGTCATTTGGGCAACCAGAAGTAAGATAAAGGCGTTAGAGGTCACCACAAACTCTTATCTTGGGCTAATGAAAATGAACTACATAGTTATTATACCAGAGAAATCGCAATTCCAACTTGTTTATACTGTCTACGAAGCAACAAGGAGGACTAGCTTTACTCTACGAGTCCAATCCGTCAAGTAAAACGAAAGCCGCTACTTATTTCAGCTTGACACTAAGTTGCAATGATCAAAGCACGTCGCTCAGCTAGCACAAAAGAAAAGTAAGCGAATTAGGTTACTCAGTAGACTAGCGGAAAGGGAATGGGGAGCACGAAAAACGCAAGCATACACCGCGTGTGTAAGGCCCATGATGGAGTACGGGAACGAACTGATTGCTACAGCCCCCAAGAGAATTCTAGAGAAGCTAGATAAAACTCAGAGCCAAGCTCTGAGATTGATACCTGGAGGTTCCAGCTCTACCCCTATTAATGCGATGAAATTGCAAACGATGTAGATTCCCTATCGGTAAGAAAAGCCCTGGCAGTAATAAGTTTAAATGAAAAGGTAAATCGCCTGGAGATACATAAACTACTAGAAAAACTAGAAGTGGTCCACTCAGCAATTGAAAACATAAAAATCCTTCTCTGTAAAAGCGTCCGAGATCGGAGAGGCATATAATTTGAATATAAAAGAGAGATTACCCTTCCCAGGACAAGCAGTTAGGGATGTTTTGGTACGCCACATCCCTAAAGAGAGATTAGACTTGATCGAGCTGATGAATAAAAGTGAAACTCCACCAACCATGCAAAGAGCCATTGCACTGGGAACCATTCATGAAAGGTATCCAGTTACAGAATAGATCTACGGATGCACCAATGGGTCGGTGCTTGAACTCGTGGTAATGCAAGCGCAAGAGTCACGCAGAAAACTTTCAGATCTCCCATGCAGTCAGGATATTGGCTACAAATCTTGATGAAGAGGTAAATGCCGTCTTCCTAGCCCTTGAACGCCTTTAAGTCGAGCGTGGAAATAAAGCAGACTTCCAGGCAGCTATTCTGGCTCTTGCGCTTCTGGAAGATAACTGTTCAACGCTGAATGACCGCCGCAGTCAGCAAATGATGTCAGAGTTGATATGGTGAATTATCTGCATCCCCAGTCACTGTGGAATCAAGGAGGACGAAAAAGCTGATAGACCGGCCGCAGTCAGCAAATGATGTCAGAGTTGATATAGTGGATTATCTGGCATCCCTAGTCACTGTGGAATCAGAGAGGACGAGGAAGCTGATAGACCGACAAAAGAGGGTTCTGAGAAGCAGCAACCTCAGGTACCTTTGGAATTCGGCACAGCAAGAAGGTTGCTAAGAGGAGCTTTGAGGAGTGAGGTGAAAGCCAGGCAATTTTGGTTGTGCTCTCTGTTGGAGCCCAGTGGCCGTGACGGTCTGCCTCATAAACTTCCCAAAGACATGACTCTGGCCTGCTTCAGACGGCACACAGGGCATGACTACTTGCGGCATACTACTACTAGCATCACCACCGGCCTTTCACCAGCCAGGCTTCGGACCTCGCTTATAAATTAAACTTGTGTTTTATTTATTTAATCGTCGAGTCCTTTAGAAATCCTATGAGTTCGCCGCTAAAGGCCGCGAATAGTGGTGTCTTGGTGTTGGCAATACAGCTTGATAAAGGCGAGAAGTTTTGAGCGCCAATGTGATTGTAATTGATAATTAGGTATTACAGTGTAAGTAACGATATTCTTGGTCTAGGCAAAAATAAGTGAGACTTTTCAAGGCCACTGTGGAAGTGACGTTGGCAGCGGCAGGTAAAGTTAGACAGTAGTTGTGGGCAAGAATGACTCCAAGACCCGACCCTACTAACCTTGCTTTTCGAGAGTCCTTTGGTAAGTGGAATCCCAGAAGACTAAGACCATACAACCGATGGCAGTAGTTCAGCTTTTTCTCAGGTCGTGAACGTCCATCGGATAGGAAAGGAAGGTATGATTAGCGTATAATACCCTCAAGGCTGTAATTTAGAATTGTATTTAATTGTTTATATCTAAACTGCTGGAAAAGAATTTTAGTCTCCAAAATAAAACTAAAGCAGAATCTAGTAAGCCGCAAGAAAAAACACGTCGAGAAAACAATTGCAATGCCGTCTTTTTTATTGTAAATGCTGTACAACAAAAGCAGTACGAAACAGTATGTCCTGGACTTTATCAAAGACAAACCACATGCGTTTGTCTGGGAGAGTCAAGTTCTACGACCGAACCCATTTCCTCTCTGGAAGAGTGAAGATCAGATTTCATTGTGATATCCAGGTAGATAACTTCTTAAGCTATTTATCAGAACACCTTTGTACTGATACCGATACTAGCAATTGGCAAGCTGAGAACGTTTCAAAAACGAATTTAAAAAAGAACTTGAAATCAGTCAACTGGTCCGAAATAAGAACGAACTTGTAGCAAACTAAGCAACCGCTCTC
>VTPC01001561.1:10316-36486 GCA_011009095.1 Ignelater luminosus
ATTTAGGGGAATAATAAGGGCATGTTAAATATAATAACTTCAACTAGATTTGAAACAATATTTTTGAAAAATACTCAAAGCACCCGACAGCACACAAAAGAGAGCATAAGTAAGGCATCACGATTTTAGAAGGTAGTATGCTACCAAGTCGACAAACGATTAGTTTTGATCAAGTAAAGTCCTCTTCAAGAAGAACAACAAGTGGTAAGGTTAGCAGATTCAAATAAAATGAAGAAAGCTTTCGTAATATAGTGAAATTGAAAAGAGATGTAGAAGAAAGTAATTTTAGGCAAACTACTAGAATTTCTAATAATTGAAAAAATATTTCCGAAATTGGTAACATGAACGTTCAAACATGGACGAAACGATTATTCGGAGGTATGACATGGCCGAATCTGACAATTTAATATTTTTGAAGAAGACAAAATCTTGCCTTTCTATTTATAGAATTTTTGTTTACATTTTTCAAGGAATGTTCTAAAGAGCATCAATTAAATCACGTGACAATAACAACCACAAAAACAGAATAATTAAGAAACTCATTGTCAGTCAGCCTACCTACCAATCTCATACACAGTTAGTTTGTTGAAGATTGTGGGTGTCAAGTTTTGCTTTTGCTAATAATAATTAGTGCGGGAAGTCGTCGCGTCGTCCCTGCTAAATAATTTCATGTTCGTCTTTTAAAAAAGAGGTGCAAATTGATAATTACGTTTTTGTTTATCTATGTAGTTTCCCATGCTAAAGTTCTACGATAGCTTTCAGTTCAACAAGTTATTTTACAGATCGTGATTATAGAAAGACTTTATACTACAGTTATTGCAACAAATATTTTAAATATTATGTTTTATGAAAACCGATATTCATAACGTTAAGGTTCTTGTATAACATGAAATATCTTACGATTTAATCTTGAGATTATAACCTGGAGAGCTTTTAATTTTTTTCCAATCATACCTGAAAGTTCTGTTTTTTACTGTAGCATAAGTATTTCCTAAAACAAAATATTTATATATTTAATTATTCTGAGAGAGCGATGGCACCTTTATGATAAAAAAGCCGCTTAAATCCTATCTTTTGAATTCTGTCAATTAAGATAATGCGGCTTGTTTATGTTTCATAACTGCCACTACGCTTCAATAAACGAGTTCTTAATACGATGTGAAAATTTGTAATTAGTCCGATCTCTGATTATAATAATAATTATTATGGTATTTTTTCCAACAACAAATTCTTATTCTTAGAAACTTTTCATCTTAAGTTGGTATTTGTTTTCTTAACACACATTAATGGTTTCATTTATTTGTAAACTTCGTCTTTTAAGATGTTATAATGTTTATCAGAACCTAAATATTTAAGATTTTATTTCCAGCTATAAGCGTTTGAAATTGTAAACAAACAAATGAACCGTTTGATGTTTCTAATTTTATTTACAATTAGTATTTTGTAAAAAGAGTATAAACGTACAGTCTACCGTTAAAATAAGAAAGAAGGGATTAGTAAAATCCTGAAAATACGCGAGAAACATGCTTTTGTGCAGTATTGTGTACAAAAAGGTAATCTTATAAACAAAACTCCATAAGAAAGAAACTATAAATCAGCTTCTAACAATTACAGACATTTAGTCAAGTTTAGGAATAGTAGAAAAAAGTCAACTGGCATGTTGTGATTTTTCTCTGCTTGTTTCTTGATCACCCACTGAGTTCACCCGAAATCTCCCGTAGTGCACAATACAGAAGTCAACTGCTTTGGATTGACTGTGAAAAGAATAAAATTTTTGAACTCGTGTAGAGTTTATGCGTCCTTTGCATAGTAATTTCATACTTAAAGATACGTTTACACAGATGCTTGAACTTTTAATATGCTTCTGCAGAGGACAAGAGAGGTTTTTGCTAAAGTGCTATAGTAATTTATGGGAAAATACTATTACGGTGGGTTTGGTAGATTTAAATTGAATATTTATTTCTAAAATTTAGATAGAAATGTCTATATATTTATTGGAAAGCAACATTGTTAGTAAGTCAAAATAACACAGTTTGTATTTTTGAGATTTACCACATATCTCTGTTTGGTTTCTAAATCATTGTTTGATCACGGAATTGCGGATATCGGCCTTGCAATATTTTTATGCATTAGGACATTCATTAGTCATTTCTAATATTTTTATGTGTCTACAAAAGCATTCATGCATACTTAATCTTATAAAAGTTAATTGGAAATTAAGATGTTTTAAAATTTATCAATAACAGACATCACAGGACTTTGATACTTTACGCCATTGCATTGTCTTCATTTCAAACCCATTCATCAGTCAATAGCCCTTGAAAAATTCGTGCTTCGAAACAATGGCGCACATTTTACAAGTATTTTACTAAATATTGATTGCATATTGTTTCAGCAAAAAGCTTCTTTTTATGAAACAACCCACAAAGGATCATTGAAGTGCCTCCTCGATAATATTGTATACACCTACACACAGCTTTTCCTAACACTTTTATTTTATATCAAAAGGGGAAAATTCAAGTGGTTCGATTTCCTTTATTAAATTTTAAATTCCCACAAAAGAATTTTAAAAATAGCTTTATTGTCGGGTTTTTCGACACATAAATCAGGAATTCAAATATTTTCTCAATATTGACGTTATTATTACTGTTGGTTCCACATTAAGTGCCGGCTTCTCACAGGATCGGTGCTGCTGTGGGTTGAACTAAAAATACAAAAGTCAATAGTTTTCTTTATATAATCGAATATAAAGACATCAAAGTTTACGGCTACCGAACCAAAAATCTTTGTAACGCCGCTCTTTTTCTCCTGGGGTTGTTATGTTAGGTTGTCTTAGTTCCTCCCTCTTTTAGAAAAATAGCAAAAACTGCTGCCAAAATCTCTTTTATATTGCCGCTAAGTTTCTAAATGAAAAATTTGTTTTAATTCATTTTAATAAAAATGTCTAAACTTCTTTAAGAATTCCAAATGAAAAATAAATTAAAAAATAAAGGTATGGACATGAAAAATCTCTACATGCAAAAAATATAAACAAGGAACAATATATTTCTAAAACCAGAAATGAAGTAATTTTTTTTTGCTATTTTGCGAAATTTTCTGCATTATACCAATTAATATTAAGAGTCAATTAACTCCCATAAACCACGAGGAACAAGAGATCAAAAATCTAATTGTGTTATCAGTGTCTCACATTCTTCGCATGTTCCAATTAAACCTTACAAAATTATTCATTCCTTTCTATGCTATTTTAGATCCCAAAAAAGATCGTAAATGTTGGATACAAAATCATGAGCTTTTTGCAATTGACAGCTTGCACTAACAAACACTGTTGAATTATTTCGAGTTTATATCATCATTCCATTGTTGCTCTCCGGTTGTAGAAGACCCAGTAGCAGTTTAGAAACTTCCCCATTTAACCGGAGTGAAATTGGAGTGTGATGGCTGAATTTGGTCAGTGACGGAACTAACAACTTCGAGTTTCCGTTTTTGCTGCAGATCTTCTGTCCACTCTGGTGTTGGTGTTAACACAGATAGAACCTTCTTCCTGATCCTAGATTGCTACGGTCGGTGACAGCGAAAGTAGTAAAGAAAGCAAAAGAAAAAGAAGACAGCGACTATATCGTTTTTTGAAGCTGGTTCAGAACTGGTCTTGAAATATTGTAAAAATTACGATTTACTCTTTTGGTAAGTCTTTTTCTAGATAATGGTCTCTGGATAAAGATGTTGGACCAAATTATCCAGCAGATTTCCAATTTTCAACCTAACCTGCTTACTCCTAAACGTTCCTGGAATCTTTTCAATCACCATATTATATTGCCAGCTTTTAAAATTGCTTCAGGTGCTTGAAGCGATCAAAAAGGCTAAGCCTTATATCCACTGTTTTAGAGTTCAGAATGGAATTCACACAAGTATTCAACAGCGGAATGTTTCTCCATGTCAGAGTCAACTGATTTTAAAACACGCGAAAACTTAACTTGAATTGCCTGTATACCATATTGACTTATCCTCTAATCATACATCCACACCCATAAAAAATATTTGTCACTTTGGCCACTGTTGACAAGTTTATCCACTGAAATGATTTTGAACATGAAGCATCAGTTTTGTCAAACATTTAGACTGGATACGATGCAGCTGCTGTTATGGTTCATAGCAAATAAAACTCCTACTTGATTTGAACATAGTCGCTACGTTTAATTCAAATACTGCTAAAAGTAAAGTTGTTAGTTTACTCCTGACTGTAATGAATTCTGTAGAATTAAAATCTACTAATAGAATGTTTTATAGAAATACTGTTTGATCTTTAATAATTTCTGTAGTGCTTGCATGGTTCCTACACAAAGGCAATGTTTCTAAACTTCGTATTGCTAAAAAGGTTACTAATAATCTGTAAATACTGACACCAAGGAAATTTCTCAATAGAATAACCTGTAGGTTATGTCAGTTACAAATTAAATATTCAAAAAGAGAATGGCCTCGCAAAATGCTTTTTACAATAATGGGTCATAAACCAAACAGTCCTTACAATTTTTGTTACTCTTACGTACGATATAAAACCACAAAACGTAAAAAATCTGCTTATAAAGATCCACATCCTCTTTGGTCTTGTTTTGGCTTCGTAACCAGTAAGTAACACTCCGAACATGGTGTCTGGATTTTAGACATTCAGACTTTTGTGTATGTGCATAGAAAGTCTGAGAAATCAAAGAAGGAAGCTTACATGGATATTTCCCTAAAGCACTTTTCACAGAGTTCTCGCATCTTTGTCAATTATTGGAAATTTTAAATAATTTGTAGCGTTCGTACTATCGAAACATGCATGCCTGCTTTATGATTAATGGAAGAAGTCTTTTGTGCGTACCTAAAGAAATAGAAAGCAATTCAGAACCTGTTGCTAAAAGAATGTGATAAAACTATTTTTGTCTGTCTAATATAGTGACCCTTTTTTGGAGAAATGCAGATAAACTCAGCATTCCTTAAAGATCTGAAATGGACAAAAAGTAAGAAAATCAAAAAAAGAGGTCTCATAAACTTGAAGCTAAAAGTGCTATCCACAAACGTTACAGCTTTATGAATCATGATATACTAGAAGATGTGGTATAATTTAGGTTTGTTTCGTTCATCTTATGACTTGCGGGAGCAATTTCAGGAATGCTCAGTACTGTAGTACCACTCAGAGGATCAATACCCCAGATGCGTGTTTCCAAATCTGACAGCTTTAATATTGTCTGTCTCACTGGTTCTAGAGAACGCAAATATTCGTCAAAACACTCTGATCTGTAAACACCAACATAGACACTTTCACACACACAAAAAAACAAAATAATATCAAACAATGAATATACCATAAAGGATGTTACATGCAGATTTGACGCAAGCAACGTAACTACAAAGAGCAAAATTCAAATAGACAGAAAGAAGCCATTTCGGGAACAATATGAAAAATGAACTTGGTACTTAGCTGTCTCCAGTACAAACCCTAACTGAAATTCGTATCGATGATTCAGAAAATACAATAAGAAAAGACATATGAGTTACCATGAAGAAAATAATGTAAAGACAAGACGGGAAATGAACGAAGGTAAACAAAATACCAGAAGACGAAAAGAACAGTAAAAAGCATGGGCAAAAGCTTTTCCGAATACACCAAGCTAGCCAAAACAATTACAAAAGGTCGTATAAGATGCTTACATGAAGCTATATCTCAGAGTTGGTAAAAAATATCATAGAAAACAATAAGAACATAAAAGTTCTAATATCCTTTAAATAAGAAAGCGCTCTAGATTATTATATCAGCTCAAAACTTAGAAAAAGATTTTAGATTTTCACAATGACCACCAGGAGAGACCATCAATGTGAGCCTCAACATCGCTATCAAGGAAATAACAGAAAATGCTTCTTTCCAGATAAAAAACGAGCTGCTAATGCTACAGAAAAAAATCTTATTTGTGAAATGTTGAAATTTGGTAGACCTGTAACCCTAAAATCAATGAAGATTCTTTTAAACAAATAGATACAGAAAAGTGTTCGTATTAAATTTTTATTATAAGGTAGGAGACAAATTAACAATAAATGTCTACAGGTCAATAAATCTCCTACTGCATTCATATACACAGTTTTAGATATAGTGATACAGTCTACCAAAAATTATTGAGACTTACAATAAAAGACATTCTCATGAACCTGAACTAGGATAACCAAAGTATCAACATCGATGGCCCCTATCCAAATCATCTTCGCTTTTCCGACAACGTACAGTTATGAGTAGCAACCTCAATGATGTCACAATTAGAAGTTACATCAGAAGAAGTGGATCTGAGTAAAACAGAAGGTATAAACTCAGAGAATGCGACAATACAAGTCGAAGAACACAATTGAAAGTGTCAAAGAATGAATTAAGACTCAGTAAGGAAAATCAAAAAGCTGAGAAAAGTGGAAACATACTTTTGATTGGACAGCAATAGGAAGACTTGTATTCATCTTAAAAATCTGTGACATAAAGGCAAAGTTTGCAAAATTTGTATCTTTTCTATAATGACTTATAGAATGGAAGCGGAATTACTCAGCAACAGGTCTACCAGCAGGATCAACATAACACAAAAAACTGTTGAATTTCTCATATTGGAAGAGACGGCGTATTTATAAAAACGAGATTAGCAGATTCATAACGCTGATGATGTCATATCAAGAATTGGTGTCTCACAATAAAGTTGGGGGAAGACAAGAAAAAATTAGGCAAACGAAGCAAACAGTACACTAGAGACCAGGAATGCAAAAAAAACAGTGTAGAAAGACCACAAATATGATAGATGGAAAACATATGGGCAAAGACTTGAAGAAACTATCACCAGCTACCGCAAAACAAAACAGACTGATAGAGAAAAACAGAGACCTGAACTGAGTAGAGGACAGAGTAAAAGGAAATATCACACATCATATAGCTTTGCCAATCTATTCGTTCTTTGCTTTTCACTTTCATCAGTCAATTGCAAACCTACACGAATGGGACTTTTTGGTTGGGCCTCTATGCGGACCGGTCGGGATTTTCAGGTTAGTCAGACTTTTAGAGTTAATCAAATGTTTTTGATTGGTAATAAAGCTGTTTTAGTTTTTAATGGCTTAGTGGATTAGTACAGATATTATTTTGCAACGAATACCGTTCATTCATAAATCAACCCACTAAACTATCACTCATTTGGTATCTTTCATATTTCAAATTAAAACATCAGGAATATGGACGATCCGACACACTGGGCGTTTCGCAGCGCAGCTCCGTTCCTAGGGTATGAGTCGTCCGTTTGCAAGACTGTATTCGCCGCCCCTTTCTATTTTTCAAGTATCGGTTGTTAAGGCGTGTCCTGAAAGTTTTGGCATAATTCTCGATATTTAATCTTTATGTTCTACAGTAATCTAATTTGAATTATCTGTATAAACTTTATCTAACATACTTATTGAGCACATAAATATTAATTTAAATTAATGCTAACAGTCCATTCTTCTCAGTGACGCGTAGTCAGTCTTCTAACGCTCTCCATCAATTTTTAGACAGTGGCAAGATTTATTTTTGCTAACTTTTAAAAAATTCTACGTCTTGATTGCTTTTTATTCTGACCTTCTCATTTGTTATTATAAACTTTTCTCAACAGACTTGCCCAAAAGTCTTTGAAAGATTATCTTTTTTAGGCCAAGTTTGGCCAAAACATGGTATTATCCTAAGGATGACATATATTAAAGAAATCAGCCCATTTTGATAAACACTTACGAGTCTAACTTTCTTTATTTAACGTTTATGTAATTCCCAACTGCTCTACATTGGGTCAAAAAATCCGCGTTGTTGAAATTACACACCACACTAAGGCTTTATCAAACAATTTAGCATTTCTTTTAAATTTCGTATACTTTGGGCAATCATCAATGTTGTCAGAGTAGCAGCAGTAGTTGGGAAGGCCAAACCTCAGAAATTTCAAATTTGAATTAAATTTCACGAAAGTGAAAGAGCTCAACTGCACACTGGTTAGGCTAACGGCCTGAAAGGTCTTAGACCTCAGCCTCTCATAACGCTTACAGTCTCCCAGAAATGGAAAGATGCTTCATCGTCATTCCCACATTTAGGGCATGTTGGATCTTCCTCTACAGCTACGAGTGACAGATGCTTTCTTAAGTTGGAACAGCTTGTGAGGATTCTAATTTAAAAACTTGTGGTCTTCCGGCTCTTGTCTATTAGGCAGTTTAACTGGCTAACGCTAAAATCGGTTATATGGTCTTTTGCTTGGCGATAGCCTTTGCTTTTTCTCTAATTTTCAGTCCCGTTGGCCTATGCCATCAGGGCTAACGAGATCTGTTGCCTTGATATTCCTAGAAAAGATTCTGATCCTAAGTAGGTATTCTCGGCTCCTAGTCTGACGAGTTCACCCGTCTTCTCGTTGCCGTGGATGCTGTTGTGCCCAGCAGCCAGATCAGGTTAACGTCCTTTGTTGTGGCAAGTTCTTTCAAAGCGTCTATACACCTTTCTCCTGTTGGTGCCGCCTGAATGTCGGAGCAGATATATAATCTTTCGACTTACACTTCAGCCTGGAAAACCATGGTCTTTTCTTAGAACGAAATTTTCTTGCACCCGTGGGTTTTTCAGGTAAATGCCTGCTCCCGGGAATTTCCTGTCATCCATACGTGATCCAGTCATATAGAAAATCAACGAGTTCTGTTGGAGATTTACCTTACTGCTCTCTCACTGTCCTTTAGTTGGAATTGTGAGGCAGTACTTCCTCTGCAGCCTTAACGGATCGTCTGCTTAACATAGTCATAACCCTGGATTCCGCATTCTGAGGTGTGCCGCTGTTACCTCCTTCCTTATCCAAATTGGGAGGTGTGGAAGCCCCAATAGAAGCCGGACATGCCAGGCATTGTAGCTTGCCCAGTCTTTGACGATGGTGGTGCGTTGTGTACTAGACCATCTTGGTTATCACCTTATCAACTTCTGGTTACGAAACCTTATGTAATACTAAAGAAATATCTGCACATCTCACAGTGCTTCTTTGGTAAGACAATCTTTTTGAGTATTTTTCTAGAATGTTGAGGCCATTACGTATAGATTCTTCAGTTTTTTGGGCTATAATTCAACATCGATTATTGATGATATGTGTATAAACATTAAACATAACATAACATTTGCAAAGAAGTGGGGACTATTGTAAGATAAGTATTATACCTGGGCACCTTACTGATTTATTGCTGACACTGTAAAACGTGATTTTTTATTTTTAACACAAATTAAGCAGTAAAAACAAAAAGTTTAGCTACCTTAATACATTTTCAAAACAGAGGCAAAGAGTTATATGCCCCAATAGTGTATTAATTTTTGTTTAAAGTAAATAAATCATTGTCAGGATTGTTATAAATAATTAGAAAGGGTACCTACTAATAATAACGCAAAGTAAAGTATTTTTCCAGATTAAGAATATTCACGGTAAGTTTAACAAACACAATTCTGAATTTAAGTATTTTTTTAAAGGCCTACTGATGTTAAATTTCATGCCTCATATTTATCTTACATTATTACAAAGACTGATTCAACAAGAATTCTTTCAAACTAAACCATTTTGAAAATGCGTCCGTTTCCCAAAAAGAAATCAATCAGCCACACCATGTGTCTTGGGCTTCTAAAGTCGTGAACGTTTTATTGCTTTATTGTTGATTGCACAGGACGACAGTAGCGAACTCAAATGTCACAGTGGGCATCATGTTATACCGTAAAGTCATATAACATTAAACAGATTTACAACTTCTTGGAGACGCTGGTAATTGTACTTTCCGTTTTGAATTGTTTAAGCAAAAACAAAGAAAAAAAACGCAGCGGATATAAACCAACCTTTTTGCTTGTTCAAACTAAAAATATTTTTATCTTAATACAAAGACAAACTTGAATGAATGAATGAAAAATGAATCTTAAGTCACAGTTGTATAAATTATTAATGTTCTAAGAAAAACCGCATCATTACAAAACCGAGAGATAATCTCACCACAGTGTTGGGGGTCTTCTAAAATCTGCTTCGAATGTCGGCATAGATTCATGTTGGCCAAATGTTCGCTGGATTAGTTTTAAATGTGTGCTTAAAAGAAATAAGCGCGGTCCTTCTAAACGAAGTTCATTCTTGAGACCACTATTTAGTAAATTCTAAAGTCTGTCACAATAGCTGACAGTTACAATATTGTAATCTGTTTATCCTCTTACGGGAATTGTATTTCCAGATCAACTGAATTATTTAAATGAACTTTAATCAGTTTTTCTTACATTTTCCATTTTAGGCACCTCAGAGAATTTTATCGATCCAATTATCTAATTAGTTCAATTTATGAGTGGGATTACAAATTTTTTATAAGAATTTAGAAAAAGGAAACTGGAACGAATAGCACATCTAAATGCTATTCGGAACAGATCTTCTTAGAAATTATATTAGTGATGGTAATAAACCCATCATGCAAAATTATTCGTTTTCTTTCACTTTTAAATTTCTTATTTCTTACCATCAGTAGCAATTAGCCACAGTAATTCTTTTTCAAGTCTTTCTCGTTGCTACTATATTTTGTCCCAAACAATATCCACGTTGCTCCCTTTTAGGCACGCCAGAAATGGCATTATTGAAATTGCACTGTAAGAACACAAAGTATTTGTCCTGATGGGTGGTATTTCACGGTAATTTACTTTTTAACAATAGTTTCCATACAGAAGGATGTGTTTAAATTGTGAAAAATCCTATAGTAGTTCGTCATACCAGATAATGAACGATGGTTCCAAAGGGACAATCTTCTTGTGATGGATAGATGTTTTCTCCCTTGACAATAATGACATAAACAAGAAAAAATAAGAAAGGGTTTTATTTGCTAAGTTTTTTTCTAAAACAGATCTTTAGTTCAAGAACCTAGATATTTTGTAGATTTAGCCCAAGCTTTTATATTACTAAATATTAAAGACGTTCGTGTTCTATATTATATAATAATTGGAAAATGTCAAAACTAACACAGATCTTTTCCAGCAAAACCAAAATAATCGCTCAATCAAGCCGCAAAAGCTCGCTCATTTCCAATAATAATAAACATGTTAGTGTAACCGAGGCATAACAACCGCACACCCCGCATAAATACCGGCAACAGCCCTATTCTAATGGCCTTAAAGCCCTAGGGATAAGACCGGGAATCGCTCTGTGTGTTCAGATTAACACGTATGTTTAATAAATAGCCGGATTTTGGCAGCTGTCCTCGAGTACCGAGGCCCTAATCTATAACTAACCCCCTAAACAGTCGTACTACGTGTTTAAAACCCAATCTTATTGTTGATCTTTATACTTTCTGAGTATTTTATTGGACGACTTTTTTTCAATTGTTATGACACAATGGTGCAAACAATTTGTAATAATATCGATGCGCTTTTGCGGCTTGTATAAATATATGTACAGTCCCTATGTTCATGGTTTTCTGATTTGGTAAATGAAAGAGGATTATATAAGTTTCTTTAATTCTTTGAATAAAAGAAACATTGTAACGTTGTGGAAAATTAATTGCCTCTGGTGAAGGACTTAATTTTTCCAACGACAAACACGCAGTCATTTTATAATTTTTATTAAATAATAGGCAAAATACAATGGATCTTGTGGATAGTTTTTCTTTGTTCCTACTTTTTATAAACAGCTTAAGATAAATTACTGAAAATTGATCATTTTAAATTCGCGGCGTTTTGTGACATAGTAAGCCCTAACGTTTGATTGGCTACATAATCACGTTAAGGAAAGTGATGTCCTAGTTCGCCGAAGCGACATAATATCGCTACACCTCAAACTGTCCAATTCTTGACTGATCTTGTATTTACCTGACAGTAGTGAATTATAACCAATGTTACAATTCTAACATCTAACCTAATAGAATTTTTCTACAAGATGGGAAATCGAGGGTGTTGGTAAATTGAGATTCGCTCAATTGGAAACATGCCCTCAAGTTTACCCAAAACTTTTTTTCTTCTCTTAAAAGAGAAGAGAATCTCCTAAATGCTATGGTTTCAGGAAAAACATCCGTGCTATTGATACTTTTATTGGTTTAGTGTTGGACACTCAGCTAATGTTAGAAGTTCCTAGAAGTTATGTTTCTAGATCTCAACAACGCTTACTGTTAATTTTGAGATTTCGTAAAGACCCAGTTCCACAGTTTCGGTATATCCACTAGTTGCTACTGATGTTATAACTGAATTTGTTTAGAGATCGTTAACTTTACAGTAGGTTATTCTGAACAACATCCATTTCGAGCCTATTACTTTTTGGTTTATATACTTTAGATGTCCACAACTCAACTGACTAAGACTTGAACGTTATTCAGTAGAATATAGATTGCATAACTAGCAAACTGCTAAGTTTAGTAGTTAGACTTAATAACTGGACGACTATCAATGTCAGTCAATATCAGTAAATCCTTCAGCTATAAGGCAAAAAATTTCATTTTCTATTCGTCATCAACTTGTCTCCACGAAGTACCTCTTAAAGCTTCAAGCAATGGGCGCTCCAAAAACTATGCCTCGCCGACTACAGGAGATTCAACATCCATCTTCTGGAGCAAAAAACATTTGCCTTCTTTAGTGACATAACATTTAGAGATGCCTAGACTTGAATGACCTAGAAATTTTGAAATTCCTACCTTTTAAGATTATAATACATTTGACTAGCCTGATTTTCCCAAGTTGAGTTTTTTTATTTAAAAAACTTAAATTCCTTAATAGCTCTGTCAATCAGACTTACTAATTTTAAGAATTAATTAAAACTGCATTTAGCAAACAATATAATAAAAACATGCCGCCCACCCACCACTACTCAGATAAGTGAACCTGCAGATGCAGAAATTAGTAAATCTCGAGCAACGATTGCATTTCTTTTGTTATAAGTGGTGAAATAACTTGAATGCATATAAACATCAATCTGGTGCAGCAAAATGGAAAAGAAAGTCAAAACTAGAACAAAGTCAAAAGAATTACCAAACATTGATAATTCCTTCTCATCTAAAACTAAAGATGGAACTCAAATAACAATGAGGAAAATTCCAGTCACACTAATATCTGCTTGTTTAGACTCGTCTTAGATATTACAATTCTAATATCACGATTCACGACTTTATTTAAACAATCTAATTATATTACTATTCTGTACTTGTTCATCCTTGTTTGCTCTGTACATTCTACACGCCAAGAAAAGGGCACTGCGGAAGAGTGGGGAAAACTACGCCCAGGGATGATGCCTTGACGAAACAGAATCGACGCTCACCTGGGCAACCTCTTCGACCAGGTTTTATCCAGCAGGCACCTAAACATGCACCATAGGCGATGTTTTGAGGCTGTTCCGCAACGTCCAGACAATGATGAGAGGTTGTTCTGGTAGGATCTGGTAGGATCTGGTTTTCTATCACAACTCCAAACTCACTAAGAGAAATTATTCATCATGAAAAGCTGATAGCGCTGGACTGGCCAGAGAATTTACAAGACTTGATTACTATAAAATGAAAAATAAATAAGTTTGTGGGTCATTATCAAGCCTCGGATCCACAGGATGGTCTACTTCATCAAAACTAAGCTGATCGGAAATGCCATCAATGTCTGGTAATTGGAACTCAGAAATGAAGGAGCTGTACAGGAAACAGGTTAAGAAGGTAAACGAAGTAATCAGAGAATGGAGGTTACATTTCTTATTCAAATGTAAAAAAAATATAAATATTTACATTGTCCTAACTAATTGGCACAGTACCGTAGATAGGAATTTAAGTACTACTATTGGTCAGGATGAAGGTATGATATATTTTGAAAATTTTGTGTTTAAATGGTAACCTACATAAATGTATAAACTACAATTTTTAACTTTACACATGCAGAATCATGCATGATTACCCTTTACTACATTTTCCTCTTGTTATTTTTAAAAGCGCATGTTTCTTTAAACTGTAAGTAATTTAGTGTCACAGGCACGTCCGGCCTACCCGGAGATCTCACCCCGGGTGGCGTGTCCTGCTGCAGCTGCTTCTGGCAACCTTCGTTTTGGGGAACCAAGGCCCAGAAGTGGCGCCGGCCTTTCAGCCGGGTACCTTCTACTTAGGGCGGCAGAGCCCCAGAACCGGTGTCCTTTTCCACCCGCGTATGTCAGGTGTTGACTTCCGTGCTCTCCTGAATGTTCGTTCTCCGAACGCATCCCGGGCCGCGGCGTTAGTAGGATTGCGATTCCAAAGACCCGATTGCCACTTACCTAGCGGCCGCTACAGGGTGTGGCCCTGAAAACCATTTGTATGCCGTCTACCATCTGTTATCGCAAGTGCAGTTCTCCTCCTGCGTACGTTGTTTACTTCAGAGACAACATGGGTAAGAACCCGACATCACCACCGGCCTTCAAGATTCCACCTGCAAACAACCGCTAGGCTAGCGGGCATCTTCAGCACATCGGGGTCATTGACCCCCGAATACCACCATTTCGCAATTCACCATGAGAACCATACCAACAGCCTCTCAAGAACGAAATCGCTTCCGTCCATCATAACCAGAAGCCTCCGGCAGCCAGCCGACCTCATTATCCAGACGAGTATTTTCAAGAAAAACCTTAACAACCACCAACTCAAGCCCCGCCCACAGGAAACGCTCACCATCAACAAAAACTTCAGGTACTTAAACAAATTGGCCGAATTACATCAACGCCGCTTACTCCATTCCATCAACTGCTTCGCTCCACAATCCACCATTTGCTGCTGCACCAAGTCCACTTTACCTAACCTACCTTTCCGTATCCAACGGCTGGTGAACTGTCGGGGAACAGAAACTGAAAAGGTATTCTGCATCGCATCCCAAAATATCAGTGAAATTATCTAGGCTGAAGTAGCTGCAGGGAGCTTAGAACGGCCTCCCGCCTTCGGCAGGGAATAAACTTTGACTTGTCTTAACTTGTCTTGTTTATGTATTTGGGTATTTATTAAAAATCCCCGGAAAAGAATCTTGCACGCAAGTCCGGTGCTGCATCGGTACAATCCTGGTAACACCCGCTTTTTTAGGGCAGTTTCTATGCAATTGAATCTCGATAAAACTTTGGTCTTAGTTGGTACAATGCACTTTTACACTTTTAGTATATTCAACTCCAGCAGGTATATCTTCTCATTTACATAATGACAATTTTTGTTTGAAACTAAAATCTAAACTACTATAGGTAGAATATTCGCATGATTTTTACAGACGCCTCTAAGGATACACGGGAGTCTAAATTAGATAATCGTGGGATAATTGTGTTTCTATTTTTGCCCTAAAAACGGTAGCAGTTCTTGAAGCCTTGACATGTGCCAGCGATAACGATCCGCAATGTTATGTCTAACTCCCAAAGCTTTTTGAAAGCCGTACAATCCAAAGACATACAGTTAAATAAAGCTTTGACAACTTAGAAACAAATAATTTATAGACTGTTTGTATTAGGTGAAGAGTCATGCTTTTATACAGTCTAATGAAGTAGCTGATTCCCTTTCCAAAAAGTTTGTTACTTTCGATTGGCTATTATACCGTGCTTCACCTGACACTCAAAGTATATAGTTACCTATTCGAAACGCACTTATTTGGCACCGTCTGGCAACATTGAGAAGAGTCTAATATCATCTATCTCAGCCAGTACATATTTGTTCATGACATACCAAACATAACAATATTTTTCACCTGCTCTATACTTCAGTTGTAAGGCTAAGGTTTGGCCATACTGTCTCCCTGCTCATCCATACTGGATCAGAATGTTTAAACTTATATCTTGCTTTCACTATGATTATCTGTTTGCAGACTTTAATAGTATCTTTCTCGTATTTTTTTGATGCATGAAGAACAGATTGATGAGTTGCTTTGCTTGGTAAGTCTCCTAGAAATTCCTTTTCCAGTAATCACAATTACAATTTTGTTCTTAAGCAATTTACATACAGATTACACGTCAATCGTAAAGAAATTTGGTCCAAAATCCTTCCTAAATGCTACCCTATTGTCTTTACTATACTATTGGTGTACTTGCTTTATGTAAGCTCTTGTTTCCCTTCTTTTGATTTCTCTTTGCATTCTTGTTTTTGCTTTTCTAGTTAGTAGAATAAATGCAGTCTAAAATGTTATAGTTTCTGGAAGTACGTTTTTCCCTCAACGACTACTAGTTTTGAATCATTAACTGGGAGATGTCAAAAGATGCTAAGCATCCCTTAAGACTTCACGAGACTCAAACTATGAAGCCTTAGAGATTCTGATTTAAAGAAAAACAACTTGCCATAAAGACAGAAAACGGCTCATAAAAAACCAGAAAAGCAAATTCTATGAGAAGGATTTGGACAATCCTACAAGCTCCAGGAATCTTTGCTAGAGAGGGCAAAATTTGATTTTGTATCAAATTTGCTTGAATAGCCATCAGAACGAGTCAGATTCAGGAAACAGTTGCTATTGCAATGGATTATTTGAAAAAAATAATAATCAAACAAAATATATAGTGAAAAAGCGTACATTATTGGACCTGGACCTTTTCAGACTATTTAGAAGTTTTGTAATTATTGAAAACAACCGATATTAAAGGCATTCTTGAAACAGTTAACGTCAAGCGCTAGATACAACCTCAAAGAATGGTTTACAACGTATGTGAGCATAAACAAATATGTAAGAACGCCGAATCTGGTCTTGAAATCTTTATTGCAAATCCTGCATATTCAGAATTTTTCGGTATTTTGGTTTGTGTGTGTGACTATTTTATCATCCTTCTTTTCCGGCTAGTTCCGGTTTTGTTTATTGATTCATCTAATGATAATAGAGTTGAACCAAAAAGTGCGTCCTGAAAAAGTTTCTAAACATGAAGAAAACACTTGACTATACTCAGAACATGGTCTTGGTAATTCAAGTTTGCTTTCATCGACATTGTTTGGGCTCTTTGCCTTTTTGTAAGTTCCGATAATGCAAGGAATTTTGACTGAAATTTGCAGATTTAAGATGAGACCAGATATATATTTTATCAAACTTCTTCGTGAATATTTTTCTAATTATTCAGTTGTTCTTAATTCTAATACGGCTCAAACGGTTTAGAACTCAGCGAAATTTCGTGTGCAGTATTGCTGGGAAGATAAAATAAAACATCATGTTTTGCTTTGTCGGTCACTTTAATATTCAAGTGATGAAATACATCATCAATTATTTTCCTTAAATATGAGTAAAATTACCAAACCACTCAACAAACAGAACTGTGGTCATAGATGCTTTTGGGAGTCATTCTAAAAATAGCTTGAGCTAGAAAGTTGTTTTGGAAAGTGAACTTTGAAGATCACCATCGGAGATTCTGCAACTATAAAGTTTGTGGAATGAATAACGTGTATCACTTTCTTCATTTTTTTTAATTTTGCAAAGTAACCGTCAATAACATAACTGGATTTGACTTTAACATCTGGCTGGTTGATATTCTGTGCTTTTATTCGAGATAATTATGAACTCACCTCAAGAACCTTTGATACCAATTCCGAATTCACTTTTGCTTCTAGCGAGTTCCTTCTTACACAGCTATAGACTCGTCTTCTCAACATTTTAGGGGTTAATAGAGCGCAATACGTCTGCCGATCTTACTCCCCTTTACTTTAATTAATTTTGTTAGGTCTCTAATTAATAAGGGTTTCCAATCAAATTTTTTCAGCGGTTGCAGTACTCCACTATTTAGCCTTTTTATATGAGGATTTTTCTAGGAATGTTCATGTTAAGTCTAATTCGCAAAATATCAAGCAAACAAAAAATTTTTGCAAAAATCCTCTTTTTTTAGAGAATTCACAGTAAGGATTCTTCAAACTAGATTGTGAAATCGTTGTCTTTAAATTACAATCTTAAATATTTTCTGTGATATTCTAGGTTTTTATTTCTCTCTAACTGAAAACTATAAATTATAAACAATAATGATTTTCATTTACTTCAACCACAATTCTTGATTATTTTGAATTTATTATTTCTAAAAGGCATTGACTTATGGTTTTGGTTCTTATTGTTGTTGATATTCAGTCTTATAATTTTTCCCAACGCATGAGGGTTCGTTTCCTATTATAGTTCCTCACCTATGGTCGGCTAGACGATTGTTGTAAAACCGTGTCGAACCGCAAGTGACACATGACGTGTTACTTAACCAACATCTTCCACATGAACGCTCCCTTATGAATAAAATATATAACACCAAATATTTCTATAACCCAATTTAAACCGTTACACCGAGGACCATCACAATGGAGCTTAAATATGATTTATGAAATATTTTATTTGAGGCAACTGCCGCTTGACACCCCAAACATCGGTAAATAGTCATATACGTACCATACATTGATATTCTTATTATTTTGCTCCCCTCTACGTTTAATGTTTATGGGAAATGACTTTTAGGACTTTAATGTCGTTCATTTTATATTACATTAAAGTAAAATCCATATGACATAATTTTAATATCTCTTTTTTTGTAACAGTCTCATAATTTAGAAGTGGAACAGAAATACAGAGAAACCATTCAAAATTCCATACATTAATGTGATCCCTCTTATGTGTGTTATACAAGCCGACCACTTTTACTTCAGGGTGGTATTTGAAACTGATTGTTTCAGGACTCAATTCGGCGTTGAATGTTTTGACACGGCCATCTGGTTAGTGTTTGTAGGTATGTTTTTAGAACTTTTTGATGTTTTGCCGAAAATCCTATAACTTATAAGATACAACGTACTATGTGAGATTATTAAAGAATTTTAAAATGAAATATAATTTATGTTAAAGGAAAGAAATTGTTAAATTCAGAGTTGATTTGGTTTCTGAATGAAAACAGATATAGTTAATTTTGAATGTGGAACACAAAATAGGCCAACCGTAGAAAAGTAGTTTTACACAATGAAAAAATTACAATGTTATCTATTGTATTGTAAAATTTCAAAATAAGTAACTTAATACTTTTTATTTACTTATTGTTCGGTTATGTTTGTATTCATATTGACACAAAACATTATCTTAAACCATCTATTAGGATATTTGGTTACCTCCCAAGTATGTTATAGTAGTAACTCCCTTAAAAGAACTGGTTTATCTTTATATACACTACAAACCATCATAGTTGATGTATGAATTCTATCAATTCCACCAAAACAAAAGTAAAACGTGCAAAGTCCAAATTTAATTATGTTACTATATTATGTTTATCATTCAGATTTTTGCTTAGCACTTTGCACTTTTCATTTAAAGCAAAATGCAAAGAAGAAGTGTTCCACAAGTCATTGAATAGAAATTTGCAAATTTTCACTAAATATCTTTTTGTTCAGTAGGCCTGTTTATAACATATATTTGATTAGTTAAATTAAGTTTAGAAAAATCAAATATATGCTAAGATAGGACCTAATTTATTCCAGTGAAGAAGAAATGACACAACGTACCTACAGGGTGCAAATTAATTTTTGGTTATAGCACATGACGAAGTTATGCTCTTAGTCCTTAACAACAATAGCTGATGTGTTTGGCACTGGTTGGGCAATATCACGAAATCACAGTAACGCACGGTTTCGTAAAATCTTCAGTATTTCGTCATGCTAAGTACGATATATCACAATTGCTATTGTTAATACATTACTGCCAACTACAATCCGATGGCTCTATAACACACGACACATAGCCCAGGAATTTTTAAATAATGATGGGCTTTCTTCTGCTTGTTGTTATTTTTTCTCTTGCACTTTACAATTTTTTACTTTTCAAGTTTTATGAAACCAAATTCTTGCGAAAAGTGCAAAGCGTTAAGTGAATCCTCAGAATGTTAAGGTTTCTTTAGTAATTTCGATTAAACAAAGTCTCTGTAGTCAGTGACAGAGTATTGCAAAAGCGTAGCTTCGGATCTCGCATTCTCTGAGGTTCCAAAACTAACAAAAAAAAAAAACAAACAAAAAAGTATCTGCAAGATCTGCTGTCTATAAGACCATTTGAAATGATTATCAATTATTTTTTAATTGTGATATGGACAAAGTTCATTATTGCCTAAACAGTATTTTTCAATGTTTTGCCCACGTCACCTCTTATATTTGCAGTCTATAAGTCAGCGACCACCATTCTCTAAACGCTAGTACCGGCCGAAACCTCTTGATTCGACGTGGCTGGTCTAGATGTCGTGTATTATTTTCTTGGTAGAACTTAAAATATTAGATTGGCCCAAAAAGACCAATCTATGGATGAAGTTTATCGATTCAAAAAGAAATGGTTGGGAAAATTCAATTGGGTCAAAGAAAACAACGGGGCAATGCAAAACGCCTTTGGTTGCCCAAAAGCAAGGATTGTAGATGTTGATTTCAATAGGATTTAAATGCCTATTTTTAAATTTTGAGATTTTTATGCTAAAATGAGCTTCTATATGTATGCCAACCTTTATAAAATCCAAAAGTATATCAATGTCTAGAATATGCTCATACGAATTCTTTGTATACATAATTTGTAAAAGTATTCTACTTCTCAGTTGAAAATTATAACCGCTTTGCACACAACAAGGTGTACGTGCAATAATATATGTTTTATGGTAGCAGATGTTTTGTCTTGCAGAAATGAAAACCAAAATTTCAAAAAGGGAAATATGAGGAAGTGGTAGAAATCAAAGAAATTTCTATGGTTTGGTGGAACACACCGCCTACAAAAAGGTAAATCTTGTTAATGAACATGTAAGTTTGTATAGGTTATACATGCTGTAACTACAGATATAATTAAACTTATAGAAGAACATCCAAAGTATAGGAATATAAAAACTGACCATGAACAACAAAAATATAGAGAAATTAAAAACAGAATTACAAGAGAAACAGAAAAGCAAAAGAAAAATGTATGAAAGGTAACTGCACCAAGATCCAGCAAGAAATCTACAACGGAAAAATAGATAGTGCCTACAGAGAAACTAAAAATATGTTTAATAAAAGGAAACCTAAGTGTCGACAAAAATGAAGATATCCTAACGGATAATGAGGAAATAGCTAACAGATGGAAGGATAGCTAGAAGAATTACACAAAGCAAATGATCAAAACCAAATAGTAGAGGAAAATCCACAAGAGAGCAATGAGGAAATAGAAATGCCTATTCTGAGACCTGAATTTGATAAAGCCCTACAAGACCTGATAAACAATAAAGCGCCAGGTGTAGACAATGTAAAATAATCAAGTTTGGACGAAGACACATTAGACGAAATCTTTCGAATCATGCAGGACATATATGAGACGGGACAAGTTCCAACTAGTTTACCGAAACAATAATTATAACAATACCAGTAAATCCGAAGACTTTAGAACAATAAGCATCATTACCCACGCCTTAAAACCTTTAGAAAAATTATACGCCTCAGAATAGAGCAAAAAATAGAAGAAAGCTTGACAGAGGACCAATTCGGTTTTAGGAACGGCACAGGCACAAGAGAAGCAATCTCGGCACTAAGGCTAATAATAGAAAAAATGATTGTTAAAGGAAGAGAATTATACATAGCATTCATTGACGCCGGAAAAGCTTTTGATAAAGTCGACTGGGTAAAAATGTTCCATATTTTGAAGAAAGTAGGGATCCATGGAAAAGACAGACCGCTGATATATAGTTTGTATAAGAACCAAGTAGCTGCTATAGAGCGCGAGGGAATACAGAAAAAAGTACAAATAAGACAAGAAGTCAGACACGGATTGAAGGCAATTGAAGAATTCAGACAAACATCGAAAGGCAGAGTTACAATACAGGGAGAGAAAATAGACAGAATCAGATCTGCGGATGACATCGCGTCACTTGCAAAATTGGAAGAGGAACTGACAGAGGCGTTACGCGAAATGGACCAAATCTATCAAGAAAAATATAGTATGAAAAAAAAGAAAGAAAAACGAATAAAGAGATGTTCGATTAAATGAATGAAAAAAGGAAAATATGGACACATATAATGAAACATAGAGACCAACTGATAAGACATATCCTCAGAAGACAAGGAATATTAAAGACAATAATAGAAGGAAAACAGCCAATGGAAAGAATGCTGTAGGAAGACCTCGGCTAAGGTACATCGACCAAATAATTAAAGACTCAGGAAGCAGAAGATACAAAGAGATAAAAAGGAAAGCTTCAGATAGAAGGACTGAAGACTGGAAGAAAAGGTAGTACATGCTGTAACAGATATTGCAATTGAAGGGGCCAATGCAAGAAGTGGACATGTCGACAATTTACAATTTTACAGGAAACGAAAAAAACGTTTGCAGCTTAAATACTGTAGTTTAACAAGTTTTTGATTTATAGTAGCTATTTATGACTAGTATGTGGATATTTTAGTGTGTATGGTTAGTCGTTATATATTTTTTTACGGCTGCAAAAAAATAAAATCTGTTGGAGATGTCCACTTCTTGCACAGTAAATTAAGATTTGATTTTTGAAATACAAATAGATTTTGACATTATGTTGCTGTTTTTCATAGTGTACCGTTGCAGATAGTAAATTAGAAACGAGGTAACACAATATAAGTTCCATAACTACCTTCAAAATTGTAAGACCTGCAGGTAATCTTGGGGTAATATCGAGATAGGGAAATGATTTCATGTTGGAGAAGAAAGATTGGGTATCTGTCTGACGTAGACACAATTGACTTAATTTCAGAGATATCTAAACAGTTTCTCCTTTGTTGTCGCAACCCTTCAGTTTTTTGTGTATCGTATAGACGTAGCGACGACGTGACGTCGTTACTGACTGAATTTAATTCAAATTAACCAACTGAAATATTTAAAAAAAGATCTTGTATGGTTTTTTGGTGTATTATCTCTGGATGTTGGACCACATACATTCTGCAGTTGAAAAGGATTATTGTGTTAGGTTCATTTGTCGAGTGGACAACTTGTATCTTTTCTATGACAACACCTCACAGTAGCAAGAGATCTACTGTTCCTTGTCTTATAATATGCCGTCCAGATAATCATTGAACAATTTTATATTTTGAAGGTGGTGTCTCTGAGATGTTTTCAACTGAGCTCCGCCCGTAACAAGAAATCCTTTAGCTCTTTTTGTTGACGGCCCATCTATAGATTTGTTTCTCATGTCTATTTATGGGATAATCAGCTCAGATCTGATTTTACTGGTTTTTGATCCACGTGTTTGTAGCTTCTCTGAAGAAATGTTGAGGTATTCCTAAAGCCGGTTATGCTCCTAAGCAAATATTTTCCGATTCCAATTTGGATAATCGATTAGTTTCTTTGTTGCCTTCGTGATCGCATTAATCGTGTTTTGATCTGCTAGGATACATAGTGTTGAGGCATTTCAGTACGTTATGACTTCCTATAGAGTCTTAAGTGCCTCTAACAAAAGTCTGAAAGACTGAGACGTGTCTTCCTACGAAAGACCACATTTCTACTTTTGGCCTTACAACAGGGATAAGCAGACTTGGTCCTTGAGGCGGAATTCGCTCGTATGAACACATATTAATCAGGAGAAAACAACTTTAGAGCAAGAATTTAACTAAATCATTTAATTTTGACAATTGAATGTAAGATAAGCAAAAGTACTTTTAGACAATTTAGCCTTGGGTGCCTACCTCAGTCTTATGTAACATAATAAATTCACTTAGTTACAAAACAGTTTTGTCTCTTCTTTGGACTACATTTAGCAAAAATTATAGCCAAAAACTACATTTTGGCCATAATAAATTATTCTTCAACATAGTGCGATTTCAAGAGTAGGAAGAAAATAAATAGGAATCATTGAGTTAACTAAACCTGCATTTTTAAACAATACCATAACCTTTGATGATCCAGTTTACGGCTCCAGCTGACTGCCTTTAAGCAGACAAAATTCGTTTTCATTTTTTTAACCAAAACAAAGTGCTAACATAGTGTCAACACAGCTCTTCGATAAGGATCGACTTGGTATGTAATTACCATAAGGAGCTTAAGGCGTACTTGTATGATGCCGACAAATGGCATGCATTTGCTCTGAATATCTTCCAGTCTTCATCCGTGTTGGAGATTTTGCGAAAAAGTTCAGTAATCTGATCAATTCTAAATCGAGTTTATAGTGATATAATCCCTGTGGTTTTATTGCTTTCTCTAAGCTAAAATGCGTTGTGAGACCAGTTTAATTTGTGGAATCTCAATTTTCAAACATCGCTCAAGCTGATAAGTTTTGTTCTTCTTTGAGAAAATTCTTTTGCTCAAGAAATTTGTCTCAGGGGATATGGGTACTTTCGGATTAAAATGCTTGAGCTAATGGTTTTGGGATTTAATCAGATTAGTGCCAATTTTGCTGATATAGTCTTTAGCTCGACAAAACTTGTGATATTATTCTCAGTGAAAGAAACTTCCGAACACGAATATTTAACAAAATTACTAGTAAAAAATTGAAAATTCCCATTTATTAAATAAATTTTAATTAATCTAAAGCTAGTTTTTTCACAAGAAATATAATATTTTATTATAAATGAATTTGCAAAACATTTTAATTTTACAAATAAAAACTTTTTGGCGGAATTGACAAACTCTCAATTTACTATATGCGAACATACTACAACTTGAATAAAACAACTGGTAGATACCGCTAGCAAAACATACATCATTGTTATTCCCTTAATACAACAAAAGTAACAATGTAATGGTAACCGTAGCAAAAAAGAAATATACAGTTGAACAATACAAAATCTCCACCTAATTTCACCCAAAATCAGTTTCAATGCATTCTGAGCAACTGCATAGAGGAAATTCGATATTTTTGGGTAATTGATGTGAATGTAAGGGGCAGATTGTTGATCTTTTATGCTAACTTGAACATGTATGGCTACTTATCACATGTGAACAAAGCTTCAAAGCTTTTTTAGATTTTTTTTCTATTATTCAACTAATCGAACGGAAAGCTAATCTAATTTTTATGTTCTTAAAATCGGAACACAATCTAACGGTAGGAAGACAATTTGTTAAAATTTATTTAAAACATTCATTGCGTGTCTACTGTTTTCCTCTATTTTGCGGTCAGAGAGCAGCAATCAAACTTTAAAATATTCATAGACAAGGGTTATTCGTTTCGTGTATTAATCACGAAAAGTCTGACAACTGTGGACTCCCACGATCATATTATGTCAACTCAATTACGTTCAACGTTAATTTTTGATCATTTTTATGCCAATCATCTCAAAGAATGCATGTTGTACTCTTATTAAAATAATATAAAGTTTGTGTTTCCTATTAAGTAATTTATGTATTCGAAATTATTCATTATTAATTGTTCAATAACTGTTTTTGGACATAATATATTGAACATCGATTTAACTGATATTTCAGATATATGTTAGTGTTTTCTTTCACCGCGGGCTTTTATTTCGGACATTTGCATCAAAGACTGCGGGATATTTCACGTTTGCATGTTTAATTCTCTGCAGTACTTAAACATTTTGCTTTGACAGCGAAAATAATATAAATTCCAACTATTTAAGATTTTTTAGAACTCCTGTTTTTGATTAAAAATTTGACATTGAAAGCAAACAGGAGCACTTAAAGTTTTGTAAATCTACGACACGGTTTGGTAAAATTAATATCTTTGTGTATACAACACTCGGTTGGTTTTTATTATAAAGTGCATATTTTACATAGCAGCCGATAACGATTATGAAAATATACGCTTCCAGATCCCTTCTGTATTTTTCGTGTACTTGAAAAAATTTTGTCTTTGTGAAAAGTGCTAATTTCGGAAAATAACTGATAACTACAACTGTCTACCTTTAAATCTTATTCTTTCCAACATGTTTCATTATGATTTCTTGGGACTTGCACGTTTTTGCCCGTCTTTCTTATAGAGAGACTAAGCAATTGGTTAGTCAAATTGAAAAGCTTCAATAAGAAGTTTCATTGGGCTAAACTGTAACCTGCCGCTGCTAGCTACACTTTTATGGTAATTTTCCTATTTTAATACAATTTTTTTCTTTTTCTCACCGCATGAGTATAAAATTATAACTGCACAGTGAAAATTCATTTTCTTACAAAATACGAGGGTGGTCTGAAAAGTTTCCGACCTAACAAAGATACAAGATATTTTTTCTGAAAATTTTTTTTTATTTTTCAACATAGTCTCCTTGTAACTCTACACACTTCTCCCAGCGATGCTCCCATCTCTGTAACCCGTCCAAATAGTACTCG